>JANRGW010015735.1:0-41028 GCA_024733675.1 Psilopsiagon aymara
CGCGGTTTAAGCTGTAAAACAAGCAGTTTTGTTCACTCACTTCCCCCTCCTTCTTCCCCCCCACTCCAAAAAGGGGGCGGGGGGGGAGGAAATAGGGAGAAGAATCAAAAGAATGTAATTCCCACGGGTTGAGATAAGAACAGTCCAATAACTAAGGCATAACACAAATCACTATTGCTACCACTAATAACAATAATGACCAGGGAAAAATACAACGGAAGAAGATACAAATGCTCACCACCCAGCAACCGAGCTGTGAACTCCCCCCTTCCGGGTTCTTGCCCCCAGTTTTTGTTTTACCTTCTGGGCATGACGTGCTATGGTATGGAATACCTCTTTGGTCAATCTGGATCAGATGCCCCGTCTCTGCTCCCTCCCGCCTTACCCTCCTCCCTGGCAGAGCATGAGACTCAGAAAGTCCTTGGCCAGACCAAAATGTACTAAGCAGTAACAAACATTGGTGTTGTCAACACTGTCCACAAGCCGAAAGTCCAAATTAAAAAAACCCCCACAGCTCCACACCAGTTACCAAGAAGGAGAAAAATGACTGCCACTGATGAACCCAGGACACTTTTCTTCTATTTCATCAAATATAGTTTGGCAAAAAAATGTTAACAACATTCAGCAATCCTAATGACTACGATCAAGGACTTGAAAAGACACATGCCCTTTATTCTGTCACACAAGTTTCAGGTCTCCTGCAAAGTGTGTACTACAAAAAAGTCCCAGAAGCATTAATAACTAATGAATACTCAGAAACACTGAGAAGTTGGAGAGATACACTATACGTTCATTCAAATGTATTTGTATATCATGCATACAATCGTACAGTATAGCCCTGTTGTCCAGCTCTTTTACCAAAGAAACACTCTCTGTAAGGCTGAATTACACAATTCCCTCAATAGCTCTTGTAGTCAAACAAACCACTTAACACTTTAAAAGGAGTACTTACATTGCGCTCTAACTATCACGAAGTTAGAAGTTATCCAGTGCTTTTTGTGATTCTTGTGGGGAGCAGTTATCTGATAAATATGTGCATTAATGCAGTTTTTAGAAATAAGATTCACTAAATCTTTTTGTTTCAGTATTTTTAATTGCATGACTTGACACTTCATCTGTGTGCTTTAACTTATCTAGCAACAGACAGGGACTGTGGAAATTCCCAGTCTTCTAGTTTAAAGTATTGCAGGGTTCAGTATTGACCCTTTCTTTTGGCTCATTGAGAATTGCATTTCAGTATCCTAAGATGTGTAGCAAGTTGGTTGAAATGAATTGATAAATTACTATTCTTCTCACCCTCACTCGTGTCTCTCCTTGTGTTCTACTATTATATGCTGCCACTATTGCATTATCCCAAAATTCAGATGGAAGCACTTGAAGGCAAAGGTTATGACTTCCTGAAAAATCCAATTCCCTTTATTCCCCTACAAACAGTAATGAAAAAATGTACCAAGGAAATTAAAAAACGGCTTTGCTGAGACATTACTTCCAAATACATCTGCAGTTATCCAGCTTTCAAGGAAATTAGTTTTAATTGGTTAGGATGAATAGGAGATATACTCTGGACAACAAAAAATATCTCCTACAAACTCATAGTGAGGACATAAATGAAGAGGGAACTGCAGCCAGTAGCTCAGCAATGCCTTGCCTGGGGCTGTAATTCAGATGTGTAGTTGATGCGAGTAGTGTGCAGCTAGCAGTCATGACATCTTAGAAACCAGAAGTTAGAGCACTATCCTCTACTATACAAATCAATATTTTGTTGAAATATGTAAAACTCAGAGGCAGATATTCATCTGATACAAAACTTTATGCATTAATTTGAGTGCAGTTCAGCCAAGTTATGATCTGAGGATTTGGATTAATATATTCTTTTGTATGGGGCCATCATCATTGATTAAACATTATAATTTGTATTACATAAATGCATCTGAATATAATTTTTACTAGACTTTCCTTAGCTAATTCTCTTAATGATTTTGCCTTGTCAAAGGAATATTTTTAGATTAAAGTGGCACAACAATGATGAAGATGCATTTGTTCATGCTGGCATAAATTTCTGATAACATAAGCTTCTAGATAAAGCTCATAAGTATGTGCAAAGGCCTACAGTCCTTTTTGGATAATGTCCAGTCCTTGGATAATGTCCAGTCTGAAGTCCAGACATGAAATTCCCATCAATATATTGGTCTATGAATATTCCAGAGATCACAAAAGTAACATTTATAACTTATGACTCCTAGAAAAACAGATAAGATAGGATTTGGGGCCTGAATAAAGTTAATAGCAGATCAATAGCTCAGAGTTGAGAATTCTGCCTTTCTTTATGTCACTTAGATCACATGATGAATATGAAGTCCTCGAGCAATGCGCTCACTCACAGTCCTTTACCTTCTACGTTACCCCACTAAGCCTTCACCTTCCATATAACATTTTCCATTCACACAGGGAAAATTAACTGATCAAACACCTGTAAATAAGTCACCTGGAAAAACCAAACAAACAATTGTATCGCATATCTTCCTTAGTTCAACATCTCAACAGAAATCAAACATCCCTGAACATGAGTTGACAGCGCAGTTAACCATATGCTGGGCTGCATCAAAAGGACAGGGGCCACCAAGTCAAGGAAGGTGATTTTCTTCATCCCTTGTCAGATCTCACCTGTCGTACTGTGTTTGGTGCTGGGGCACTGTCATGGTTTAAGCTCAGCCAGCAACCCAGAACCACACAGCCGCTCACTCACTCCCCGCCCCCCCCTTCCTCTCCCTGCTCTCAGAGGGATGGGAGGATAATCAAAAGAAAGTAACTCCTACAGGATGAGAAAAGAGCAGTCCAGTAGCTAAGGCATAACACAAGACCACTACTGCTACCACCAATAATTATAAGGGAAATAACAAGGGAAGAGAATACAACTGCTCACCACCTGCCGACCAATACCCAGCCCAACTACAGCAGTGATATAGCCCTTCTGAGTAACTGCCCCCAGTTTATATAGTGGGCATGACGTGCTGTGGTATGGAATACTTCTTTGGCTAGTTTGGGTCAGGTGCCCTGTCTCTGCTTCCTCCCGGCTTCCCCTCCTCCCTGGCAGAGCATGAGACTCAAAAAGTCCTTGGTCAGACTAAACATTACTGAGCAACAGCTAAAAACATTGATGTTACCAGCGCTGTTCCCAGGCTGAAAGTCAAAAGCACAGCACTGCACCAGTTACTACAAAGGAGAAAAATCACTGCTGCTGCTGAACCCAGGATGCCCCTGTCGATATGTAGTGGATATACAATTTTGGGAAAGAGAAAGCTAAAATGTTGTGTAAATTTGCAATTACCAGGAGTTTGTCTGGCCTTCTCATGTAATTACGTTGACCTCCGTCCTTATGGACTGCACAAATGAAGGGGACAGGGAGTGGTGGTCTTTCATTACTCAAGTCTTCCTGAGCACACTTCAGAATGCTGCAGTACATTCTCCTGAAAGCTCTTCTCCTGTGGTCTCTCAGGAACTCTCTCAAGCAAGGCTGCTGTGTTCTAGGGTGTAGGTAAGAGTAATCCCTTGGCAGAAGAACAGCCTTTAAAATAATCCTGATTACATTGCTCGAGTAGTGTCTCGGTTTCAACTGTAAGACAGGAGAGAGAAGCTGTGTAAGGCTTAAGGTGGATGGTAACTGGGTGGAATCAAATCTGTATGTCTTATGGACTTTCAACTTAATACACTATTCCAACATCATTGTGTCTAAATTTTACTTATGTGATAGAAGATCAGTTCTTAAAGTTGAGGCTTATTAATGAAATTTCCTGCAAAATGGTAAGGGCTTTGTTTTACGAAGCTACAGAATGACTTGCGTCCATGGGATGTATGAGCTTTTCACTAGTAAATCTCTCTTTAGATACTGAGTATTTTTCATACTTAAGAAAGTGAGATCCCTAGCAGTTGTTGCCTTAAGACCCAAAAAAATCTTTTTTGTGCATACTAAACCCACTATATGGTGTCCCTCTCCATCTTAGACCTAAGTTAAGTTAAAAGTGTTTTAACCCTATGTTTTCCAGGCACTTGCTTTCCATGTATCATCCCAGTCAAGGTGGGCATTTGGCATTCAGTTCCCTAATTACTCAGCAACTTCGGTGGTATTCCACCTTTGTTGTTATGTGTCTTCAGTTTATTTTATTGTAAAGCAAGCTGTTGGTAACCACTCTATTTGTAAAGATGGTTAAAGTGTAACAGGAGACTTAGTCATGTGTGTTCATGTGAGAGTAGACATTGCCATTGTAAACTGTTGGGGGGACATTTTCCACTCCTGTATTTCGAATTGCAACAAAGTGGAAAATATTTGGAACGCTTTTTAAATCTTCAGTGGCTCCTAATATAAGGAAGAAAAAAAAGAAAAAAAACACCTTTTTGAGCAAGGAAGATAGTGAAGGACAGACTATGCCTGGCACTGATTATCTTTCTTTCTGAGAACAGGACTAACTTCTTATTTCCCAGAAGACTTAAAGCTGTTTCTCTGACCTTTATTTTGTCTTTTATGAAAGTCAACGGATTTTATTTTTATTGAAGTCTCTCTCTCTTCTCTCTCTTTTCTTTTTTTTTTTTTATCTGTAGAAAAAGAAACAAACCCCGCTGGATCCCTTTCTGCCACACAGGAGTCTAATTGCTACATTTCAGTTCATAAACGTGTGTAAAGGCGTACACTGGGCTGATAATTTGACTTAGGCTTCTATAGACAGGCTTTTTCATCTTGCACATGAAACCAGGGAGATTTGGTTTTGGGTTTTTTTAAGGAAACAATGTGAAGATTCATTGTAAAGCTACTTTCATCATTTCAGCTAACTCCATGAGCCAGTATGATCCTGGAGGGGGGTTTATTGTTTGGGGAATAATAAAAAAGTTAAATGTCCTTACCTCTGTATCTTTTTATGACTTAACGCCTTTTTTAAAATCTGTTTTCTGGCATGGGTCAAACGTCCTGTGTGTTTGTTTTGTCATTTAAATCATAGATATTTTATTTTTTTAGCATTTTGTTCAGCTTCTTATAATCTGTCCTCTTGGGTTTCTAGCAGCTTCCCAGGTTGGTCTGGTATGGCAACATTTGTTTTCTGGGATCTCAAGGTGTCCTCTTTGGAGTTTTCTGGTTTGCGACTGTGTTTAAAATAAATTTTTTCCCAAAAGTTTGTGGTTTCCCACAGGATCAGTCCAGAGAGGAAAACTTCGTTTGGAATGTCTTTTGATAAGAGGCACTGACAGAAGTTACGTTTTATTTTCTAATCTAACAAAGAGCGCCCGTAGCAGGGAAGTGACCTCAAATGTGCTTTCCTGAGTGCAATCTACTTGATTTTCTTTATTGCTAAACCATGATGCTCTCTATATAAAAAAAAGTATACTAAGAATAACATCTTCACATGTATTAGAAACAGGAGTCACTTTCATAGTTACATGTAAAAATATCTTTGTCCAGTAGTTATTGCAGTCTTCATTGAACATTTACGTAATTCAATAATTTATGTTTAAATAATAAATCTTGCATTCCTTTTCCATTTAATAAAGTTGTAATCTTTTTGATCCTCTTCTCTACAAATGCTTTAATACATCAAGTAAATTATTTGCATGATAGGGGTTTTTTTTTTAATTTTTATAAGTATATTTTTTAAAAAGGTTAAATCTGTTGTACACTGAAGTGGAGGTACGGTGATTTTCCTCTTAAAAATGGGATTGTGATTCTCAGCTCAAGCTGGAAGCTTGTCACATATGACCATTTTATTTGGTACTGATTAATTTCCTTGCTCATCATGAGTCTATTCCAAGACTAATAATGAGTGCAAGGAATTTAATCACATTATTTCTAAAATTCAGGTAAAAATACCACAAAGACTGAACTGACTGTATGTTAATAGCATTTATAATCCCTCCCATTCTGCTTTCAATGCTTTTAAATCAGTGTCAGAGCATGTGTTGTGGATAGGTTTGGTTTGGGTTTGTCTGGTTTTTTTTTACCTAACACATTAAAAATCTACCTCTCTGTACTGAATTGCTGTTGAACCTCAAGGCTGTTACTTTAATTGAAACTTGGGACAATCAGCTGCAGTTGTAGATTCATATTATGTCCTAAAAGTAACCCTGTGATACCGTATTACTTAACTGAAGATAAACATTGCCTCTGTACACACACACACACGCAAAGGCAGCAAGTTCATCCTTCTCACTCTAGATTTTGTCAACGTTGAGTGTTAAAGTATAAGCATTCCCTGCTTTGCCCAGCTTTGTACTGGCTAGTGACATAAGTCTAGTTTCTCCTGAAAAAAATCTCTACACCCTCCCAGTACATGGGTATGTGTGTGATACGAGACAGCCTTAATCATCAGCACTTGAAAGACCTTTTTCCCATGCAACAGGCTGAGTCTGACAGGTTTCCCTTACACAGGGGATGTCGCCAATCCAGCAAGTTATTTTATTTTATTTTATTTTATTTTATTTTATTTTATTTTATTTTATTTTATTTCTGCAGGCACACTGATGAGGTGTGTCTGCAGGCTGTGTGCATTCAGCTTCTGAACAACAGCAAAGGGTTTATATTAAACTACTGGCTTGGAAATGAGTGAAGGTCTGAAAGAATAACATATATTACCAAAGAGATTGGTACAAGGTGTGGACTTGTGACTTGCAATCAAACATGGAATCAAAATTAAATTGGACATAAAAAGGCATGAAGATAATTTTCACTGCGTGAGGCAGAAATAGGAATGTAATATAAAGTTGATTGCAGATGTGCTGCTGCTGACATCTTGAAGCCAGGGAAATTTGCATTTGAAAATAGTACTTGGATCTGGTATAAACTGTTTATGAACAGGTACTTGTTTTATAATAAAATCATTTAACCTCATAACACACAGTGTTAAGATGCTCGAAGAGAAAAAGCTGCTCGTATTTTCCATTATGTTTTCTGAGATAATCTGAAAAACTGTGTGGTTGTGGTTCCACGTGCCTTTCCTTTTGTAGTATCTACCTGCATGGTCAGGTTCTACCTGTAGCCACTTTCCTGTCCCTGGCATTGTGCCAGTACAGGATCTGTGGGTACATAAGGTAAATCAGATTAGTGAATTGATTTGTCTAGAAAGAAGTCACATAATACTGTAAAAAAGCATTTAGGTTGGTTTGGCTTTCAGGTGGATTGGTTAACGGAGTAGTTCACGACTTGGCGTGAGAGTTGGCAGCTGTAATACAATGCAGGCGGGGACATTTTAACAGGGTATGAGGCCTAGTGGGAAGATTGCTCTGAGGCTTTGGCAGGAAAGGTATGTCTCTGGATTCACAGATCCTTGTTTTGAGCCCGTTTAAGATACAGAAATGCAATAAAGATGTTTAATTTTGGTTAAAACTATTGTCTGGTCTAGAACGGCTGAAGCTGTCTATCCAAACCAATTTCCCAGTTTTTCCCACCAGTGCCCTACATTTGTTGCACCTCTGGAGAAAAAGGTTTTTCTGTATTGGTTCTTGCCTCAGCATGATGTGATTATGCACTGAGGAATCTTCTGCTTAATCCAAAATCAAAACTCTAATCTAGAAATACACGAATAAGTCAGAAATTGAATTAAAGTCAGTAAATTTGTCCTAGCTTAGAGACTTTGGCTCAGGCCTTCAAATTTTAAGAATATAAATGAAATATTCTTCAAATTCTGAAACAGATACATACTGGTGGAAGCCCAACTACCTGACTTATCAGAAATACAGAGAACTGTTCAGATTGCCTAAAACTGTCTTAAAATGGCTGTGGTTTTGAGATTAATAGAAAATATCTGAGAGACTCTGTTTAAGACTTTCTGAATAGCTCGTTAGCAATACAGCTGCAATACAGCTGCTGCTCTCCAGTTTTGGGGAGTAGGAGGTTTTTAATCAGATACACTCACAATCTGTATTTCTTCCTTGGTCTGCTGAAGGAAGATAGTGATACCCAAATCACACTGCAGACTAATTTGACGAATAACTAATTAGGTACTCTAAAGTTTTTTCCAGGCTGATGCAGCAAGTGTTGGTAGGAAATGATTCGCTTGAAGTTAAAATGTATAAGAAAAGAAAAGGGGAAAAAAAAAAAAAAAAAGGAAAAAACCGTTAGGTGAGTTTGTAGAGGAAAAGGAAGTAAAAAGTGGAAGTTGCTTCCATGGCAAAATCAAGGTGTTTTATTAATTCACACTTTGCCTTTCTGGAAAACCATCCATTTTCTTGGTCCTGGTTATTAACGATTTCTATGCTTGGAAAAGGGATATCAGTACTGTTGTTTACAGTTTACTTTAGCTGTACTTACTTAACCTAAAAATTAGCATCTTTTTAATCTTTGTTATCCTAATTGTACCACATACAGTGAGGCTTTGGGGAGCTGTTAGAGATGGTATTTAAATGTTATGGGGGTTTTATGCAGTATTACACAGTTAACGGCTGTTGCTAGTATCCAGATATCCATTGCAGGTATGTTGTGGTACCAGAAGCTGAATGTTTTGTGTTTTGGCTCAGTCTTTGGAAGTATCAGCATTTCAGTAATTACCCAGGGAAAGCTCACACACCTTGTGTTTGTTGATTTGCTTGGGGGACTGACTGCTCAGTGTGACAGCTGTGCAGACAAAAAATCTAAGTAGCACCATCTTACAGCTTGGGGTTTCTTGTGTGCCTCCAAGTCATAGCATTCTCTTGACTTACATAAGCAATACTTGGATATCATGAACTCTGAAGAACTAATTTTGTGTAATAAAAAAATTATCCTGACTAATGTACCACCAGAAGTTTACAGAAGATGTCTTGAATGCAGAAACATTTTATCCAGAGATGAGGATGTACAACTATGAAGAATAGAAGTAAAATAGAAGGCATTTAGCAAAACAATACATGTTGAGCTCAGCCTGCATTTTATTACTCTTGCTGAACAGCTTTTTTGCTTCTAGTACCATTGAATGCTCCAACTGGTATGTGGATGTCTTGATTCAATACAAAACTTTTTTTAGAGCTGGAACTTCAAAAATATGTAACAAAACTATTTTTGGAGGAGCAACCAAAAATGAAGCATGAAAAGCAGAAATGGTATGGAACAGAGACTACATTCCAAAGTTTTAAGAGATTGTAGATACATCATTCTAGCAGGCCATTCAGCTCCAAAGCTCAGAGATACCAAACAAGAGCAGAAAATAATGTAAACATATTATCTTTCTGTAAATACAGTGTACACCACTGCTATAGCTCTCACACTTTCTGAGTCTACTCAGCCTAGCCTTGTTTATCTTTCTATAGCTGCATTGTTTCTGTTTTGCAGATCCACTTGCCTCTCAGAAGACCACCTGTATGCAGTTGTCCTCTGGTTTTGGAGGTAAGAGTGTAATTTCTAACTTTGTGGGGGAGAAACATAACTTACATGGAATTTCATTTAATGGACGCTCAAGAATTCTCCTGTTGAGTAACTCCACATTTATAAGACAGTTGCTTAACCTCTTCTGAGCACTGTATTTCCAAACATCTCTGTGATTCAGGTGGAAAGGATTTGCATACTCTTCTTTGTTGATTAAATTTCTGGACTTTGCATACTTAATACCATACCTATGAGAAGGAAGGTTAAAAACCAAAACCACCCTTCCAATGTCGACTGTGTACTATATTGAAATTGGAGATGCTAAAGTAGTATGATAGTCACATGATAGAATAAAGAATACACAGTCTGGGAGAGAACTGAAACCTCTGAAGAGTTATGTTATTTTTAGCAGTATATGGATGTACAGTAAGGGAAAACATGGGACACTTCCTTTGCTAGCACAATGTTTGGAAAAGCGTAAGCGTGCTGCAGAAACAAAGAGGAAATCCTCAAGATGGAGGTGAAGTTGGCTGGTGGAAGGGTCAATTACAGTTTAGTCCAGGCTCTAAGAGAGTGATAGATGAGATTAGAAAGAAGTTTTCAAATGCATTTATGAATGAAAAAAAAACAACCCCAAAAAGCCCACCTTAAAATATGAATGAGAGGAATGTAGAAGTTGGCTTTTCCAGTTACGAAACTTACAGCTTGTGTGCTGGTTGTGTGAGGTAGATGTTTAAGGATCCCATGAGCAGTTGTCTTCATCAGTTCAGGATACCCTTGTCTCCTCCATGTCTGTGATTTTGAAGGCTCCAGTGCTCAATGAAGTAGAGTAGATTCAAAATAGTTTTTAGTAACACATTCAAAATACTGTTGTGTATCTTACTATAGATAAGTCAAATGTGGTCCTTTTCAGAAATGGTAGTATGGTGGTGATACAGGTGATTGCAGCCACTGGCAACATCCAATTAATGAGATCTTTCCTGAAGGCTTAACTTTAAATACTTGGTTCAGTTTTAATTTGACTTTGCTGAATTTTTATGGGTTCAGAGCTGCCCTATCCTCAAGCATGACAATTATGTTGCTGTGGCCATCATAAGATCTTGCTCATCCCTGCTTCTTGCCATACCAGTGTATCCTTCCAGAAGATAGTTGTCAACTTTAGTTTGTAATTCCTAGCTTTTCATGTCCCTTTGTTCCTGAAGGCATGAAAACTAATTCATCTCATAACCTTTATGGTTCAGGAGATTAGCTAGAATCTGTATATGCTTTTTGATTTGGGGCAAGGAGTATTTCTAGTCCTCTTCTTCACACAAATGGAGACAGTGATGGTCTTTAGTCCAGTCTCCTGTTAATTTTGTTATCCAAGTTCTCTTGAGAGTTTTCTCCATTTTGTAAAGGAAGTTAGCCAATTTCTGCTTTACATGAAAGAGTACATAAACAGGAGAAAGAGAAGAGAAGCAAAGAACACCCTCATTTCCTACACTGAGCCAGTTTTATTTTTATTAAAATCTAATCTGATCTTGAATTCTAAGATCGTCCAAAAAGCAGGTAGAGTAACAGATACTACTGTCAGAGAACAAAAGTATTTATTGAAAAACTTCATGTTTCTATCTGTAAACATGCTTTTGCTGTTGGATTCTTTTTTGGTTACAGTTGGGAATTACTGACTCAGTCTTCAAAGGTCACAGTGTTAAAATGATAAGCAGTGACTGGCTTAGCTGTGACCCAGATGCTAATAGGTTTGTAAGCTAAAGGAAACTTTGATTAAAAATTTGTCCTAAACTGGGCAAAGGCCACAAACTTCACTGGGGAAAAAAAAGTGTGAATGGGAGAATTTAATGAATTAGGAGATGAAACAGATGACTTAACGGTATTAATTTTTATCTTTTCTCTCTATATACTTCTTGTCAAATTCATTTCCATTACAAATTCATATGTAAAATGTGTGGGAATGGCACAGCACTCATGTCTTTGATTTGATCACCAGATACTGTAAAGTTAACAGTGCTCAAAGAAAATAAATGCAAACCAGCTTGTCATCCCCATCGTATGTGCCCTTTCCTCAGTTCCAAACATTTTTTGTAGTTTTAGATTAATTCATTCTTTGAGTTGAAGCTGGTCTTAACTGCAGTTTGAAATCTCTCACTGTGAGAGAGTTTAGCACTTTTGCTATCAGTGTTATCAGCTGAACTTTTCAGCATATCTCAACAAAACAGCAATTCTGCAAAATGCTGAGGACAGGAGAGAACAGATTTCTCCTGGAGTAAAGAGGAGCAAAAGGGGAGGGAGTGGATGTGCTAGGAACCATAGCTGCAGCTCCCTGGTAACAATGAAGATTCATTTCGCTCTGTAGTATAGTATTGGACCCTTAATCTTGACCATTCTTTTTCCATCTAAAAATAGATGTCAAATACTGTTCTGTGTTTCCTGGTTCTAAAACGGGGTCCGTGATACTGCTTTCTAAACAGTTATAGGGGTTCTAAAGTCTCAATTATGCAGTTGAGGTGCAAAACCCTTGGACTTCCAAGACTAAATTCCTGTTACTGATTTTCATCTCTTATAAAATTAAGATCTTTGTGGTTGAAGGTGTCAGTAGAGGGTAAGAAAAGCAGAAGGTATCACAGAATTAGAATGTATATACTTAAGCATCTTTCTGTTTATTGACTGACTTTACACTTCAGGGGCTTTATTTTGCAACCTCACTATTGTAAATAAGGTGGTTTATGTAAAGTTTTGGCCTTTTTTTTTTTTTTTCTCCCCACCACTGTGCTTCTGATAAGCAGAACAGATGAAGTATAAATGTCTAAAACAAAAATGACTACAACAGATGCACTGACATGTTGCTGTGTTCAAGACTGACGTATATGTGGGCTACCCTTTTAAAAGGTAACCTTATCTGCTGAATTAAAGCAACAACAAAAAAAATAATCTGATAAACTTTAATTGTTTTCACATTTGTGAAATTTGTGACAAAGGAGAATGAACCATGTCCATTAATACAAATTTGAAGCATTATATAATGATATATAATTAAGTCATGATCTCTTTTTAAGTTACAGACTGTATAAGAGCGTGACCTTTAAGAATGACAAACCTAAACTAAAAGGAAAACTAAAGGAATTTACAGAAGTATTTTTTTTCCGTAACCATTATTTAAAGCTTCCTCTCTAACTAAATTTTGTCTCCTTGCAAAGGAGAATGAACTGTTCCTGAAAAAGCTTCTCATATGGGTAGCAGTATAATTAGAGAACTAGTTGTGCAAATGTCACACAAAAAAGGCTTTTAATGAAGTAGCAGTTTCAGTAATGTTTGGTTCACAGCATTGTACTGCAGCATGTTTTCTCAAAAGGGGTTTTGTAGGATTGACTTTAAACATAAAGCCAGTAGCTTATTTTAATAGAAATGAGAAACAGGTAAACTAGGTTTGATTTTTTTTTTTTCCCCAAAATAATTTTAGTCCAGCATTTAATCTAAATGGTGGTGTCAGCTATTCTGACTGTACTGCAGTCTGGCAATACTGTCTGGCTTTCTTAAAGGCCATCTTCTGTCATGATGTGAACATGTGAGAGCTTTCTGGTTTCAGAGACAGTAGAAAAGTCTTCAAAACTCCCTATCTAAAGAGCAGAGTTAACAGCATAATCCAAATCTGTTAATACGTCTGGAGGAGGAAGGGGGGAAGTCTGTGTGAATGTGATGTGGAAAGTCATCTTGTTTTTAGTCCAAATGTTTGTTTATTCATCAACTCTTTGACGTGCCTCTACGCAAAGAATGCAGTGGTTATTTTAAAATCTTGTGATGCTGAATAAGACCAATCAATTTGATTTTTCTTTTTGTGTATTTTGGGTTTTTTTGTTTTGCTTGACTTGTAATTTTTGAATTGCTTGACGTTGACAATACTGTAAACAGAAAGGTTTGACATTTAGAAAAGGTTGTTTTCTGCTTTGAAGTGAAAGCAGTGGTTTCAGTTTCCTTCCTATTCTTGCGCAGATTCGAATGTCCTACCTCAGGCTAGGCTGAAGTTCTGTATTTTACGACCCTGACCTCAATAACTGGATAATAGGGCATTTCACAAGAACTTTCTCTCATGTGATAGCCAGTTTGATGTCTAGTACTAGTATTATCAGGCATTAATAAGCATGAGATTAGGAAAGAAGTAAATTCAGTTCACCACATGAAAAGAAACACAACAGTAGTTCTGTTGACACATTTTAATGCTTTGGAGCAGGCACTTTTGATTAGTCTAGGGAATTAGTGTAGACAAAGATGTGCTGTGCTGTTTTTCTATAGAAAAATCCAAATTTGATGAAGATACAGGATTTGGCAAAACCTTGTGAGTTCATCTGTGGCTACACGGTACTGTGTAGTGGTTGCTAAAGTAAGATTCGTTGAGCAGGAATGAGTATTGTGTGTAGCCATTACTGCACACTACTGGAACAAGTATGAGTTTCCTGGGCACTGGTGCTCTGGGAGACATCGCTGAAAATATGTGAACAGGCTGAATCTTACACAGCTCGCCAAGGGTTCTCTGCATGTCAAATTCCTGGTAGAAATCAGGATGGAGTCTTCTGGCACTTGGTGCTCTTCAGGTAGTTGACAAGCAGAGTTCTGCTTTGCCATACAGTTGCTCTGTGGCTCCAAGAAACTCACCTGGAAAACGCTGCTACCCTCATCCATTAATGGTCATTTTAATAGATGCCCACTTCAGCATGCTTGATACCTGCAGGTGGAAAATATGCCAAATGTTTGTGCGAAAGGGAAGGAAATTGCTGGGGGGGGGGACACCATTGTGATTCCTTTAATGTTCAAATTATGGTACTTAGTAGTCTAATAGAATAAGGTTCTAGTAATTTCGAATCATATGCCTCAAATTAGCATAGACTTTTCCCCTAATTATTTTGGGTTTTCACACTTCATCACTTGAGATGGTCTTTATGGAGGGCCATGAAAATGAATTAATGGAGGCAGATTCCTAAATAATATTTTGAAAGTACTGGAGACAAGCATTGTTGAGAAAAGAACAGTTCTCTCTTCAAAGCAGGGTGTGCATGACCTTGCCTTTCTATTTTGTTTTGGTGGGCCTTTGCGGGGGGGTTTGTTCCTTTTGTAGAAAGGAATTGCTCATTTGTTTTACATGAACAACAAAGAAATGAATGTGTCTCCTAACCTGTACCATACATTAGATAATGCAAATATAGATCTCTTTGCCAAAGATGTGGTAATTTCTCATGCTGAATGGCTGCATCCAAGTTTGGGGTTTCTTTGGTTACTGAAAGGCAGTTCCCTAGACATACAGGCGCATGATGACATTGCTTTATTTAATCATTTGAAATGTTTTAACTGTGACTCCAAATGAAAATAATTCTTTTTGTCAAGACCAGCAGATAAGAGGTTAAAACCAGAAATTCAAGGAAACAGAAGTTCTGTAGGACCCTTCCAGTTTCTTGATACTTCTTCAGAATTTGAGAGGCTTGAAGATAGTATCGTTATTTGGTTGAACCTATGTAGTGAATGTCCATTAATATTGATTGTCATACTACATATCCTTAAAGTGTGGAATACACAGTGGTTTTGTAGTATTTTGCAGCATTTTGTAGTGGTTTTGCAGCATTTTGATATCCTACATTGCAAGAAGCGGACACATAGTGGAGTTTGATTGTCCTTTTTTTTTTTTTATATAGCCTTTTTAAAAAATTATGGATTGGAAAGCCACATAGCAGGAAGAACATTACAGGGTGATTAAGGTTTGTTAAAGATATGAGCAACTGCTGAAAGGGAGTTAGAACTGTTCATTTTTAGTAAGTGGCACTGATTTTTCTGGCCATGCCAGGTAACAGGTAAAAGTCTCTAGTGTAGATCAGAGTCAAGTCTGCTGTTCTGTCCTGTACATAAGCCAAGAAAAGCCTCCTCCTGCATGGAATCAAAGTGATTTTAGTGGACAGATGGCAGTATGGTTATGTGACACCATGTTCTAGCAAAGCACTGCTCAAATGAACTGCTTCTCTGGAAACTGTCAAGTAATACGCTGATGACCTTTCCAAGAGAAATCAGCAATTTCTGATTCACAGTAGGATGTGGGATGGAAATTTTTAGGTTGCAATTTTCTTTCATTCTGTAAGAGTTTATCAGAAAGAAAGTACTGCTGGTAAGTCTGCATCTTCATACACTTTATGCAGAAGTTGGCATCAGAAGTTTATTTCACAATGTTTAAGTTCATGTTGATTCATACTGCAGAAGTAACTTTTTTTCCTTTCCCCTACAAATTTCTGCCAAATTTCACTTATTTGCTAGGGCTCCTATAATCTCTTGCATCACAGCAGAGTTTCAATCATCCATCTTGCCCAGGGGTAGTGCTGATGTGTTTTTTTTTCCTTACAGAGAGGAGTGGTCTGTGGATAAAGTGCCAGGGGTGATAATCAGATCTCAAGAATTTGGTTTGGAAGCTGATCTACTATCCCACTCTGGCGCAAACTTTATGTGAAATGCTGAGGCACCTTGTCTGTGCTTTACTGGTTTTTCTGTGTCTAGCTGTCTATAAAGCGAGATGATTAAACACGTAAGTGCCTTGAAAGGTCCTAGAACAGCATGTGCTCAAATGTCCACCGGAGCCCTCAGATGTTTCATCTTATGTCCTTGCAGTGACTGATGCTTTTGAGAACTCTCAGCCACAGCTGCTTGGCTAGCTGTAGGTTGTATAAACACTGCAGTTCCAATCTGCTAGTTTCTTGAAGGCTAAAGTTACTTTCTCTTACATAAAAAATAGGAGTATTTGATCTGCCTAAAACTTGAAGGAAAGGATTTATTTTACTCCACAGTTCTTGAGGTAAGGTTAGCAGTGGCAGTAAGTAGCAAATACACCTTTGCTCATGTGTTTGGGACAAAGAGCTATTTACAGATCCCAGCCCTAGACTACTTCCACACCTTGGCTGATTTCATCAGTATCAGGAATCAGTAAAACATTACGTGATAGTAAATGGGTTCAGCTGGTGACTCTCATGCAAAAAAGTGGTTTTGTGGTTGTGTGAGCATTGAGCACTTTTCTCCTTAGTTGACATTTGACAATCAGAGTTTGTTTGGTTTTGGGGATTTTTGGGGGGGGTGGTTTGTTTGATTTTGTTTTTTTATTGTGGGGTTTTTTTTGTTTGCTTGTTTGTTTTTTTAATTTAAGCTTATTTATCTCTGTGTACTTGCTCCAGTGGTATAAAAGCAAAACACTTTGAGGATCTTTTTTTCCCCCCTGTGTTTCTGCCTCTTCAGTTTTGTTTACTTTGATTCAGTGTATTAGTTAAAAGTGGCTTAGACTGTGTCATATTCAGACTTGTTTTTAAGTCAGGCTCCCTTTCTTTGCCAGATCAAGGCTGTAAACACTGTCATTGGGGATTTCCCAGGAGATGGCTGCCCGAAGGCAGTCTGAGCAGCTCAGACTCTCCTTATGCATAGAGCAGACTTGGCAAACGCCATCAGAGCTGATGTAGCCAGTGTTCAGTGGTTCACCATCACTCCTGATGGCAAATGGCACTTGGCTTTCTGTGTGTTTTGGGGAATTTTGCACCCAACAGAACAAAATCTCACACTGACTTTAGATGTTAAGAACAGACTTAGGGTCATGGAGCAGCTCCCTGAATCTAGTGGTAATCTTCTCCTGTTACTTTCCTAAGCTTTTGTTTGCCGACTCTTTGAGGGTGGGCTTTACTTTGATGTTTTATTGTCTTTCAAATCACTAGTTTTACCACCAGTGATTTTTTGAGTGCTTTAGAGGGAGGGGGGAAGGGAGAAAAAAAGAGATGTAGTAATTATGAATGTATTTGGTTAGATTACAAAGTCTTGAAGCTCATTAAAAATGAGAAACCATGGTAACCTCAACAGTACATCCCACATATATTATACCTGCCTAACAATGTGCAAAGTACATTTGGAAAAGAGAAATTAAGCATGAAGAAAAGGGGAGAAAAAGCATACCAGTTTTATATTGCTATTTTTAATTCTCAGATCCTCAATATCGACATACTTGTGCTGGCAGCATTTCTAACTCTAATATTTAGAAAAAAAGCAACTGATTGTCAGTCTGAATATAGGATCTCTTTTCAGTATTGTTCTTCATTCTCCTGAGGTTTCCTATGTTGTATTTTTAGTAAAGGACAGATTTAATGGGAAGTTGGCAGGTGAGGAATTAAAATGTGAACATGGCAGTTTCCCTGGACCTTCCTCCTCCTAAGAGAC
Source organism: Psilopsiagon aymara (assembly GCA_024733675.1). NCBI lineage: Eukaryota > Metazoa > Chordata > Aves > Psittaciformes > Psittacidae > Psilopsiagon > Psilopsiagon aymara. The sequence goes on from JANRGW010015735.1 coordinate 17,537, forward strand.
ATTTGGAGTTTTGTGCAGTCCTGCCTCTCCTTGACTCAGATCACAAGATGGGCAGAAATTTCACTGTCTGTGCTAGTATATACCCCATATGTAGTCTAAATCTAACATTGGTGCTAGTCATCTAACTGAAAGATTCTTGGTCCTTGAAGCCAACTCTGTTGCAGTAACCCTGCAGAGTTACTTTGTTCATGAATGGAAGAATTAAATGCTTTTTGAGTTGTAGGCTTCTGGAGTTAAAAGCAGGGTGTCTGTGGGAAGACATCCCCTGTTTTAAAGCCATCTTTCCTCCCACCCCATCCTTGGAGTTCTAGGGGGAGTCATCAGCTGGGGATGAGGACAGTAGCTCTGGGCTTCCTTTCAGGCAAAGGAGGAATCAGCTGAAGCATGGTGGTCACTTGAGCAAAAGGTACCTTTTGTGATTTACAGAGGGATGAAAATTCTCTAGTAAGAGATACTGCTGTGGTCCACAGTGAATTCAGATCTACAGAAAATAGGTTTGCTTTTTACTGACTAGTGGTCAAAACCTTGTCGAAGGAATCCATGCCTGTCCAAGGGTGTGCAAACTGAAAAGCACTTGTCTTATAGGTGCAATTGCAGCTCTGTTAAGATCAGTTGAAGGATTTTGGAGAAGTTTCACTCTGGGTCTTACATTTAATTATGTCTATTCGCTGTTTTAAAATACACTACATTCACATTTGAAACTTAATTAAAACTGTTATATTAGAGGATAAGCACAAGGAGAATATAGCTTTTCCTTAAAATACCTTGCTATCACAAGGATTAATCATGCATCTCTTGTTCAACCTGAGACAGCATTGTAAGAAAACAAAAAATTCTTGTAGAGGCTATAGCAGGAATTGATAACAGTGTGAATATGCAAACGTGGATTCTGGAGGGGCTGAAGGAGGTGCAGTTTAACTGCTATGCTCAGACTTTTCAGACAAACGCTTATAGAAAGAGAATGAAAGAGCTGTCCATTCCCTTTCTAATTTTGGGTGAGTTACTGTGATTGGTCTAACCTGAGAATTTGGCCTTGAATACCTGCAATATCTGTATGGAATGTTTTTTTCAGTTATTTCTGAATAGCTGTGCTACCAAAACGGATCCTGACTGGAAAGTTTATGCTGAGTATGGAAACAGCTGTAATTTGGGACGGGTTTAGGGTTGTGTGAAGACTGGTGTTGACTTCAGAGGGAAGACTGAGCAATGTGTACTGGAAGGCAGTCCCTCTGCTGTAATGCAGATTTTTCTTACCCTCATAAAAGTAGAATTACTTTAAAAGACTAAGGACAAGCAAGAGGAACAGTTCCTTTTTGGTGCTTGAGATCTTATATTTTGTCAGTGGTAGAATAGCAGTGCCCCTGTGTTACCTTTGGAGAGTGGACTTTACAGCTCTAACAGGCAAATGTTCTTTGTGCCACTGTTGTCAGTATTCCATAGTTCCAGAAACAAGTAAATTTCCTTTGGCTTTTCTGGAAAGGTATTTTTTAAAAGTGGAATCTATTAGATAGGAAATATTTTTTCCAGCAGCCACTGCATTACACATACAACCACTGTAGCTGGTGAAATGGAATTGTGTATCTTTTCCTGTGCCACCTATATGTGCTAATTGAGATTGGGGTTCCTCATTTCTGCAGTGAATTTATGTATGCATTTTATGAACTAACATGTTTAATTTTAGCATGCTTGTGGTTAATTATGTGGAATGTTGTTACCTGTGAATCTAGAAGTTGCTTGGCTGAACAGTGAAGAAATAATCACAAAGACTGCTGTGAGCTTTTAGGAAACTAAAATGAAACTAATACTGAATTTTGTTTGGAATGATTTAAGGGTGCAGCCAAAACCAAGCTCATAAATGTTTGACTTCATGTAGCAGGCATTTCAATGGTACTAATAGATACAATTAAAAAATCTTAAAATTTGCATGGAACAGAATATAGTTTTCCACATAACAGTGGTAGGTAATTCTTGGTAATAGATGTTAACACAAAAGCCAAGGGGCTGTGACCTCCATCAGGCCTTCTGATACAGGTTTTTAATTTTCTGTGTCGGTGTTGATCCAGGATGTTTTGGTAAAAACATGAATAATGACCCTGACATCATACTTGAACTGTATTGGCCTGCTCAGGAAGTGCTTCCTGTATTCCATCTCTTCAAAAGCCACACTTTCTGTAAGGGTAATTAATTCCAAGTTCATCCATGTTTTCTACAAAAGCGTCTGAATTCAGACTTTATGGTTTAGTAAGACAGAAGGTGGAATCTTGATGAATAAGGACTCGAAACTGAATAATCTAAGAGTTCATAACTGATTTTTCTGACATCCCATACATTCTCTTTAAAGGCAGTAAGAGGAACGGCAAAGAAATAATTTTAATTTGCCATATGCTTTTACGGTCTTAATCCCATTGACTGTTGTTTATGGATATGATGCAAAGACACAATAACAGATTGCACTGCTGTGACACAGAACCCGACTTGACTTGCATGCTGTTTGCTGAATCAGCCTGCAGCTGGTATTGTTACTCTTGCTAGAAGAACCAGAATGGAAGGTATGCTGTTGCGAAAATCTTCAATGAGGAAGCTAGCACACGCTTTTAGTTAATCAGTTGTTAATGCTGCAGTACCCTCTCTAGTCCTTGATTTAGTGTTTCCTACCTACACAATCTTAAACCAGTGTAAGCTGTTCGGTTTGAATGCAGAAAGCTTAATATGGATACTGACTGATCAGTTTTAATTTCTTGCAGTTTAGATGTGTAGGAGATGAACAGAAGCTGGACAGATTGCCATTTGATTGATGAGGTAGCTATTTATGATTTAAATTAGCAATTCTGCAGATTTGCATGTTATGTCCTCTCCAAAATACAATAATTTTCTCTTATTGTATTATCAGTCTGTGACATTAATTTTTTAATGACTAATAAACATGGAAATTTTGGGTAGAAACAGATTTCTGCAGGGCCCAATCTGCAGTCTCTAGGGATTGTCGAATTCACGAATGCTTCTTGAGAAAAGTTGTTAATTGTCTGAACAAGCTGAGCAGAGCCTACTGGTTTTAAACTGGGATGGAGGAGGACTACTTCCTTCCACCCCCCACCCCAAGCTAACAACCCATTCTCCCTACCAGCAGTTTTTCTGCTGCCTCATCACACTCTTGCAGTAAGTAACCCTGGTGATCAAATAAGACCCCAACAAAAATACACTTTCAGTGGGGCAGGTGTTGAAGGGTCTGTCTGCAAGATAGTCTGTTACATAGATGCTAACGGTGCCTGATCCATTTCGGTTTTGATCTCTTTGATCTAATAATTGTGCTTATTGTGTTTACTAGGTGAGCCGAGTCTGCTTTCAGAGTTTTGTTTCCTCAGCATTGGTTGAGGATGCAGTTCCAAGAGTAAAGGAAAGGGTATGCTTGGAAAAGGATGCTACTGCCAGTACAGGAAGATTACTTAGAAACTAAAGGGTTTGCTTTGCCAGGAAGCATACGCTTTCAGAAAAGCAAGGTTGAATTTGCAGATTTTGAAGAGTCACAAGAATGCAAGCCTCTGGCATCAGCTTCTAACTAAGCTTAATGGAAAATCTCATAGAACTGTATAGACTTACATGCTGCCTGAGACAGACTCAGTCCTGTAATTGTAAGAATTGCTATTACAATTTGTACTTTTCAGGCTAACTGCTCTGCTTTTGATTGGTTGGGGCTTTTTTAAGTTTTGATTACTAGATTTTATTTCTTCCCATAGAAATTACGTCATGGTAACACTCAGGTGGCTGGGAGCAACATCAGAGTTGAACTGCAGTGGTTTACTGTCTCAACTTACAGCTAAAGACAGCAAGTGTGCCTTGTGTTCTGTATCTTTCTTTCAACAGAATTCAAAACAACCTCTAAGCCAGCTTTTGTTATGCCAGGAAAAATAGAAATTATTAACCCTTTGGAGGTAAAGGGCTAATGGTACAAGGTTTTTACCATTTTTACCTTTTGGGCAGCTGTAACCACTACTTATTTTGGCTGGGCTGAAGGCTTAGTATGACCTAGTAGCAGTGTCTTAAGAAACCCCCAAATTACACCATCTAAAAGGTTCTGTGCTAAGTGTAACCATGACGGTCCTTTTGCTGCTCATTAGAGTTTGGGCTGCAGTTTTTATAGTGACCTAGTAGTAACATCACAAAAAAACCAACCCAAACCAAATTACACCCTACAAAAGGTTCTGTACTAACGTAACCTTGAGAGTGAAAGTGATTATTAGTGGTGTTTGTACTGTGGTTCAGGGTAGTTGAAGATGAGCAGGTATTTGCTGAAAGTGTAATAAATTGTGCTGTATTAGAAGCATTAGTTTCAGTCAGCTAGAAGCAGGTTGCTTGGAGATGTTCTGGATTATCTGGTTGGAATAGGAGGAACATGAGGAATCCCCAAAAGAAGGTTCCAAATGCAATTCCATCCATCACTCTGATGGTGACTAGGAAACTTAAAACAAATGGATTTTGCAAACAAAACCTATTAATTTTGTTACTAAACTTGGGAAGTGATCCATTCCCACTAGAAATTCATGGAACTAGCATTACTGAAATGAAAATACTATTTTTTTTGTCTCAAGTACTTAAAAATTACAAAGATCATCATGTCATTGTAGTCGCAGAAGAAAATACTTCCAGTTTATGAATAAGAAGGAACTGAATGACAAGAACTCCAGGAAAATCTTGAAAGCAGCAGCTACTAATTACCTGGATAGAGATCAACTCTCTATTCTGCTGCTGTATTTTGGGGAATGAAAGATCAGCAGTGTATAAAGTACAAGAGGAAGAACTGGAAGCAAGTTGGAAAGAAGGCTTGTGTGACCAGTAACATGGTAATTAACCAGTTTTCTTGAAGTAAATAAAGCCAGGCCTTGGACTCAGGCTCTTCTCTCTGTTGTCACAAATGGCTGGAAGCAAGGAAATCCTGAAGTCATGTAACTGCATCAGCAGGTACTTTAATTTTGGAGCTCAGCATATAGTAATAACACTTTTTAGCTTCTGAATAGAATATTTATTTACGGGCCCATAATATAATATCCAATTACTTCAGATTGGTTATTTTGAACCATCTGTTTACAAGGTATCAGATGTGACTCTTAAATGCTTGGGATTGACTTGCTGAAAAATCTGAAAATGAAGCTACAAAATACAACAAAGTTTAACCCTGTTGCCACATCATGGTATTCATAGCCATGTTTAGATGCTCAAATACACCCCAAATTCAGAGCATTAACGGAGAGCCTTTCTATAAAAGGAAGAGTAGTTGCCTAAGTTAGATTTTAGTGGAGCACTGGCTTAGGAAAAAGTCCTAACTATTGTAAAATGGGGAAAGAAATTATTGTTAATCACAATATCCCATAGCTTAGAGCAGCTTTTATATTTCACCTGTGTAGGCTGAATTCACAAGTGGAAGAAGGACTGGTGTTGGCATTGTCCAATGCCATTAAATATGCCAATTTTTATTTTTTATTTAAGAGACAAAACCAGCATCTTGTCTTGATCCATCTTTGATTATCAATTGAATCTAGTAGAGAAAAGTTTTAAAACCGTACACAGTAACTGGTATGAAATAATTTGAACAGTCACAGCTTCTGTTAAAGTGCCTTAGAGTACAACCTCAGAGATAGCTGGAAGCAAGAACACAGCCCTTGCTCAAAAAGGTGCCAGTGATCTCTATATGTTAATCTGTAAGGATGCTGTAATATGTAACGAAAGTTCCAAGCGAAGAACCTTGTCAGCTAGAATGCAAATGAACCAGCTGACAGAAGACCATTTTCTCTGGTGAGGAGTTGGATTCCTGATGGGACTCTTGAGTGCATGACTGGCAAAGCTTACTGAGTGGAATCTTTATAGGCTGCTTTATATCTCTTGTGTCTCAAGGGAGAAGAGTTAAGGTAGAAAATGTGTGAAGATAGGATACGAAGCAGCTGTAATAAGTCATCTATTAAAATTTTTCTTTTTTTTTTATCTTTCTGAGAAAATATTTGGATTAAAACCCGGAGAAAAATGAGGATGGCTCATCCAATGGGATTAGAGTGAAAGGCTCTGATGTAGAATTTCAAAGGGGTACACCATCTCTTTCTTCAAGTTAATAAGCATTAAGTTTGAGGTTCCAGTGCCATCTCCCATGTAATCAGTACGGTTGAGGATTTTCCTAACCTAAGATGCTTCTGAGTTTACTTAAAATACAATTTCTTTTCTAGCAGAGTTTATATTGCTGCTTCCTAGACCTCCAAGGTTAATAGCAAGGCCTGTAATTGTAGCCTCTATGAGTCAGGCACACTGGAGAAGTGTGATGCACCTCACCAGTATTCTGCACTAGTCGCTTGTTAGTGGAAAAGAAGAATCACTATTCATTCTTAACCTCTATACGTTCTCATGCCTATATTCAAAATGGGAAGGAGCATTTAAGTGTCTTTTTCTGTTCCCAGAAACAGACCTGTCCAGATTTAGAAGTGTTACATTTTTCTGTCAAAGGCTTGATATGTTCATGTCTCTCAGCATTCTGGAACGGTTAAGAAGGGGGAAAAAGAGACATGAGTGAGAGACAATAGGGTTTAACAAAAGAAGAAGCCATTTAATTTTGAGCTTTATCTCTGGTGGGGTCCCTTCATCTAATGTATTCCAGATTAAGCAACTTGCACAGTGTGAATTCCATAGTGTCTGCCAGATGTAAACAAATGCTGTGCCTTTTGATGGAAAGGCATTTGGTTTGATACTCAATGTGCTTATTAGTGATTTAACAAATGAAAGATTCTTTCTCTTTACATCACACTCATGTCAACTGTTAATTCCAAATTCTCTTCAGTTGGATGGGAGATGTTTTAGGAATTTTTAGGAATACTTTATGAAATAAGAGCATAGCTTTCTGTGCTCAGTCAATCTTTGTATAACAATTGCAGAATATTTTCTGGTTTTTCTTGCCATTGTAGCTTTGCCTACGTATTCAGCAATCTCAGTCTCTCATGTACTGCATAGATAGGAAAGTGTTGCAGGTCTCTTGCCTTTTTTGAAGGAAATTTACTGAAATAAACTAGTAAATTTGCTTTTTCAGCACTGAGAATTGAATGCTGAGCCAAAAAAAAAGTTTGCTGAACCAGATCTCACTAAAACTCTTCTTTTTTTTTTTTTTTTCTCTCCTTTTTTACTCCCTGCCTTGCAATATGATTGATGACTATTGTTTTGATGACTATTGTTGCTGCAGCGACTCAGCCTTGGCAATGGTAGCAGCAGACGTAGTCACAGCAACAGCTCTAGAAGGCACAATTTACTTCCCTACTGTGAGGATAAAGTTATGGTTATATACTACAGGACTGGAAGGTTTGCTGCTATTGCAGTGTTTGGGCTCTTGAGTAAAATACGTGGTTGGGCATGCTCAGGTGTTAGGTAGAGCAAGAAAGTGGTGCAGCAAACATACAAATGGTACTTGTTTGAGGAGATACAGTCTGCTTTGATAATAAAAGTGTATTACTGTTGTCAAGCAGCTTAATAAGACACAGTGATGGGTGCGTAATGAAAATTCCCCCCTTTCCGATGATTTCTGATATAAAGGCCATCTTATGTTACAAAAACTCCCTTTAGGAGAATTTTTCCAAGCAGAGTGCCAGTGGTACTTTTTTATTACTAACAAAAAAAAAAAAAAGGCTCAAAAACCAAAACACCTCCCCCCCAAAACCAAATAACTGGCCAAGCAAAAAAAAGCCTCAAACGCAGCCAATCACAACAGTTGATACTCAGCAGTATTTGCTTGGGTCAGAGCAGCATCCTCTAGATGCTGCTTGAGGACCTTGGTCTGGTGCAGCAGCCATGTAACTTCAGGCTCCCTCTGGAGAGATCTGCTTGTGTTAGATCAGGACTGGGCTTCTAGCCTTACTGTCACAGGCATTTTGGTGTTCATTCCCAGTACTTTCTTGGATGGATGCAAACTTGGGTAGCCTAAAATTTTAGTAACTATAGTGAATTCTTGAAGGCGGGGGGGGGGGGGGAAGTGTTTGATGCTAGCTGGCTTTGGCATTCACATAAGGTTTTGTGGCTTGGCTTCTTTCCCATCTTCTCCCTCTGCTGCACCTCAGTGTAACTCTCTCCTCAAATGGCACTGCATCATGTTCCTCCCCCATTCTACTCCCACTCCAAGATGCGCAAGTAGATTTAGTGACAGTAAGGAAGTCTTGGAAGGATAACCTATTTCTGTTTTGACTCAAGAAATAATGTGCTTCTGGAGGAAGAATACGTATGGTAATGGATGTTCAAGTAGAATAATGTGTACAGCAGTTAATCATCTTTTTAATGGCACATATGTGTCTTGTGTTCGTATGCTTTTGAATGCTTATATCTCCTTTCACACTTAAGGTAAATAACAGTTAAGGACAGGGCAGTGCTGCTAATACGACTACCTCACCCAACAGAAAAATGTTCCCAGTCAAGGCCCAAAGGCCTGCATACACCTGCACTGTTGTCTGCTCACTGAGGAAAGTGCTGTGCATTGGGAGGTTCCAGTAGAACTACTACAGAATTACACTATCAGAATGACTGTGTGTGGGAATAAAGACATCTAGCAGGGTGTCCACAACTAGCCCTGGACTGAAATAGTGATGTAGGGGGTAGCAAAACTGAGTGTGTGGGAGGGAGCAAGGCGAGAAAACAATGACTGTGGTTAGTGCAGTAGCAGGTGGAAGGTGATCATGGTGTGTCTTCAGCCAGGCTCTGCAGTGTGGGGAGATCTGGCTTTGCAGCACACTATACTCTCCAGAATGGGTGTAGCCAGGTGAAAGATTCCGGTTTTCTCCTCTTCCTCAATAATCTCAGTGCCCTGAAAGGACAGAATACCTTAGAGGTATAGGAGTTCTCCAGGAGTCAGTAACTTCTACAGAAGGAAAGATGCTGGGTCACCCTCATAGGCAGTTGCGGCCATTGACACTGCATGAATGGAAGTTCCTTGCAGAACAGGTGGGATCTTAGAGCTTCCAGATAATCTGGGTAGATAGGAGTGCCTTTTTCTGGATAAGAATGTTCATATATACATACAGCAAGTGCAAAACCTATATTTAACCAGTAATAGTTTGCTGCCTCCTGAAACTTCCCAGTAAGAAAGAAAAGAGCTCTTAGTGACTAGAGAAATTTTTTAGACATCGATATATTAGACAGAAATCTCTGTGGGAGTACTGAGCTTGTCGTTGGTACAGTACATGCAGTACAATACTGAAATAGCAGTTTACCACCCTAGAAACTGCCTGTGGACACTGACAGTTTTTACTGCAAAGAAAGCATGGATAGTGCTTTCTTTTCAGTAAAAAATACCTTTTTTTTTTTTTCCTCAGCATAAGTCTATTTTTGTATTGAGGTGGTATAGCAATCTTGGGCTAAAGGAGCCTTCAGGTTAGCATAGCTATGGGCTCTAAAAGGATATAAAAATGGTTTAGAGAGAGCTTATGGGTAACTGCTTTTCCAAATGCTGTGCTTAGATAGTTAAGAATCCCAAGGCCAAGGTTAATTAATTTATCTAACGTACCTTGTGCATGCTGTGCTTATGACAACAATATCACAAAATTTAGGGGTACTTTTAAGATGCTGTTTAACTACAGGGAACTAGGCATTAATGACCTCCCACCCTCCCCCTTTAAACCCTTTACAGTACATGGGGCTTGAATAGCAAGGCACTGTGGAAAAAAAAAAAAAAACAACAAAAAAAAAACCCCAAAACCAAAACAACAACAACAAAAAAGCCAACCAAAAAACCCCCAACAAACTCTTAAGGCTGCTATAATGGCTAGAAACCAGAGAGATTTTATCTGCGTGAATTCATAAAATCTGATGATTATTACTTAATGGCTTCTTTCCAGCAAAAGTCACTCTTGCGCTGTGGCTTTTCAAGGAATGATGAATTCTGCTTCTTTTTCTGCTGGCTTCTTATGAAATGGCATGTTCCGCTCCTTTTCTGAGTAAATAACATTTAATTATAAGGGTGGGCTGTTACTGCATAACAATGAGGTAAAAGGGATTGGGTATTTGGGGTAATGCTGCTAGAGAATAAGGGAACTGCCGTTCCGGTGTGTCTGTAGTCCATTTTGAGGAGTATTTGGACTGGTCTGCAAGGCAGGGGCTTGGAACAGTGACAAACCCTTCACCAGAATAGGTAAGAAAAATCAAGTTGGCTGGTAATAGATTGGTAGTAGATAAATCTTGCTGATACAGAAGTTGCATAGCTGAAAGTTAGAGCTCAGGTTGCCCTGAAATATGTTGTTTACTGACCGTTCCAAACTTTGCTTATATAATGCATTACAATTTTGGTTAGTTTATTGTTTAACTACATAACCGATCTTACTTTTTACATTTGAAAAATTCTTCAGCTCAGTGGACTGTAGTGACAGGACAAGGGGTAATGGGTTAAAACTTAAACAGAGGAAGTTCAGGTTAGACGTAAGGAAGATGTTCTTTACTGTGAGGGTGGTGAGGCAGTGAAACTGGTTGCCCAAAGAAATGGTGAATGCTCTATTGCAAGCAGTGTTCAAGGCCAGGTTGGACAGAGCCTTGGGCAACATGGTCAAAGGTGAGGCATCTCTGCCATGGTAGGGGGGTTGAAAACAGATGATCTTAAGGTCCTTTCCAAACCTAACTATTTTATGGTCATATAGTTAGAAATACTGCAGGCTGGCTGTACTTCATACGTGAAAGTCTTTCCATTTTTCATCTTCCAGTGTTCAAACTTTCACTGTTGTCCATGACCCGCTTGTTCCCTTTTTCAGGAGCTATCAGTGCTGATTTTTACCTGCATTTTTTTTCACTGGCCTTAACTATGTATTCTGAACTCTGATTTAAGATGAAGCAATTATTTCACATGGTATTTCAGATGACTGGTTGTGGATTTATATACTAGAATTGTATATGGTCTTATTTTCCATCCTATTTCTCTTGCATTTTTCTTGGTTTTATATTAACAATTTTTACTTCCTATGACAACACCTAGCTCCTTGATAGAGGAAGGGTAAGCTCCTGCAGAGTCCTCGATAGATTCCCTGGCTCTTGAAGCCCACTGGTAGGCTTGAAAGATTTAATTTGCCATCACAGTTTTGCCTCAGAATTTTGGAGGGGTTGTGGAGAACATTCAGCTTAAATATGTGAGTTTAAAATTTGACAGTTTTAATTGTCTAGCCTGGTAAGTGGCTTCTGTTCATTCTAATTCAGGGTTCAAACAGATCAGCACAACATGAAAGGCTGATTATTAATTTCTCTGCAATTGCAGGCTACTTGGTGTCACATGTTTGTTAGAAGAAGAGAAACAGATAAATAATTGGATAATGTATGGATAACTGCAGGAGTTTGTATTTTATTAGTAACCTGCATTCAAATTTTTCTTATGTGCATAATTACAGAATGCAATAGTATCTTAGCTCTCTGTTTACTGCGCTGAGTGATGTCTGGCCTAATAAGCTGGTTAGCAGCTCTTTCTCACCTTTCAGCATACAACTAATATATAGAAAGCTGTTGCATGTTTTAGTCTCTTTTAAGACTTTTTAGTCACTAAATATACTGCAGTACATAAGTCCACTGTAGCTGCTGGAATAAATAATTAACATGTGGTTGCCAAAATTAGTTAACATACGAATTTTTTTATGTGTTGTTGCTTTAAAGTATGTTTATCCATTTTATGATTAGATTATCCATTTTATGATTAGTTCACAAATTTCAGTCATTCCTAATTGTCATGCATGTGAATTGTTGTTTTAAAGAAAAATTCCTATATATATAAATGTGTGGGGTTTCTTCCATTACAATAGAAGAGATGAGACTCCCTTGGTGTTGGTGGAACATTTGGTTGATGGAATGTTTAGATACTGCATGAAGCTAGTGTTGGTTTCCGTCAATATTACATGCTCAGAAGGCATTAGAAATCAACATAATCTAAACTTTGTACATAAATACCTTTCATGGTGGTGTATTAAAACTGCTGTAATCTTGAAATAACCCAGATTCTTTCTCTGAGAATCTTTCTGTGAGGTGCTGTACAGCATATCAAAAGTATCCAGTGTGCTGCTTTGTACGAGTTAGGATGTCAGGTATAGGTTTTGAGATGGGGTCCTTAAATATTTTGAGATTTCTGGTCTGGAGCGGTCACACATTACAAGTTGCAGGATAACCTAACCAATGAGCGGTTGTGAATTTTTCATGGTGTTCACTCTTGTTACCTGTTATTGGTGTAAATGTCTTCACTTGCAAGTAAGATTTCTGAGGTTTTATTGATGATGTCATCTATAGGAATTGTATGGACTTCTTTTATCTGATATACTGATCTTCATACTTCATGAAAATGCTTTGAAACTTGTAATTCTGGATGGACTCTGCCTTGTAACCATGCAGTTGTGATTGCCTTGATTTTGTTGATTCTTCTGGCTTCACAGCTGCTCCTCTTGAGCTCTTTTTATGTAGGCTACCAAAAACCACACTGAGTGCCAAGTGCTTCTCTCCCAAGATGATACAGATCCTGTATGAGAAGGTTCTGTCTCTAACCTGCCTCCTGATGCAGCAGCCCTGGACTGATGCAAGCAGGTCAGCTGCCAGGTGAGCTTCCCCTAAACTTCAGTGTAGTGGCTGGAATGCCAGAGGTGTGGTCACATAGTTTCTCTTCTGAGCTGTGGATTAACCTGCTTTAATTGTGTACTGGCTGGTTTTGATGTATGGCAAAGAACTGTTTGGTGTGCTTGCCATGTTTTATACATTCACTTTTTCAGACTTAGAATCGTAGAACTATAGAATCAGCTAGGTTGGAAAAGACTTCTAAGACCATCAAGATCAACTATTACTCCAGGACTGCCAAGACCACTGCAGCCTTTGTCTGGAGACTAGTAAATCTACTTAGTTGTTGCCCTTCTCATCAGATAGGCATCTTTGCTTTTCACATGCTTACAAACATTCTTTAAAGACTAGGATGCTTAAAGACTGCAACAAACCCAGAATTGTTGGGGAAATCTGTGTTTGAATGACAGGGAGGGATGCACACTGTTTTAATCCAGCTTCCAAATTTGTGTGCTCCTCAAGCCTGTGCTGGACAAGGCCCTGTAAGTTGTGAACGGCCTTTTGCTGCCTTAATGAGATGCTTTAACATGTAGAGGCAACACTTGGTGAAAGATCATACTTCTGTAGACAGGTTTATTTTGTTCTTGGTCTCTGTTACAACTCTTAGTTACTTAGCCAGCATGAAAACAGTCTGAGATAGACACCTGTTCCCAGATGAGTTTGTTTGTAAACTCAGGTAGTTATTTCACATAACTGGCTACTGAAAATGCATCTCATTTTGATTATATTGATGATGTTAAGAGATCCTCACAGTTTAACTAAGCATATATTGACAGATAATAAACAAGATTATTTTTTTTTTAAAAGGGCAATTTACATGTCTCACTGAATTCATGGATTAGGATGTGTTGGTCTTTCTGCAAACCACAGCTATGCCCAAATAAGAAACTGCAAGTTAAACTTTTATGTTTCTGAATGACTCTGGATGATGGACCAAAACAGCAAGTGACCTCAGTGTCACAAGACAGTATCTTTTGCGAGAAGAGTCACTTTTTCATCAGCCATGTCAGTCCTCTGTAAGAAAAAAATATCTGTGTATGTAATTGAGGTGCAGGCATGCTAGGATATTGTGTTATCTAGGGTGTTGAGAAAAGGTTTGAAAAGTACTTTTGCTCTAAAGAACCTGAACCAAGAGAATGTTATTTGAAAAGCTATGCACCCCTCCCACAGTTGAGATTTACCCCCACACTGTCACTGGTGTGTGAACTGGTTCCTAGCTGATATAGAGGTAACATGGAGTGATGTTTGCTTTGACTCATTTCCTACTCCCATTTACAGACCAAGTTTTAAAGGTAGGTTAGAATGCAGATATGCTACTTAAGTCTATGGAGAGGATTTAGATTTCTGTTTCTAGATTTCTGTTTCTAGATTTCTATTTCTGGTTAAATCATTAGCACATTTATCTCTTGAGGGAATAAGGAGGAAGTGCTAAGCCTTTTTTTGGCCCACGAGCCTTCTTGTGGAGTGCCCAAATGCAGTGCTGTTTGTTCTGCTACCTACTGAGAAAAAAAAGAAATTCAACAGCTGCAAGCATCCCCCCAGCTCAGTCTGTCACTGTCCTCTGTCTGTGCTTCTCTGTGACCCCCTGGGAATTATGTCACTGAGAGTTTTTATTTTCTCCCTGAGGCAAGATTCTCTCACCCCCCCCCATCCTCCTTGCTCCAAGGTTCTTTCTCCTTGGGTTTCGGTAGCATTTACAGTCTGTCTAAAATCATCCCTTTAGGCCTAAAGGCAGACTGTTTAAGGTATGCTTTTTTATATTTGTTCTAGATATATGGATATTTTTCTGACATGGAATTATTACTGTGGCAGATAATTATGGTTGGATGTCTTCATTATATAACTGCATGATATCTAATGAGTAGCGAACGCGTATTTCCTCTGCACTTTGAATACTGAACTTCTGAGATTAATTAAGCTGATACTGAAAATGCTTTTAATTATATATGCTGCATAAACATTACTGTTAAGATCAGATGAGAGTATTATTGACTGAACAGTTTTGAATTTTTTCAAATACTTATTGTGTGTTTATATTACTGTCTAAAGAAATGTGGGTTTTTTTGCTGGTAACCTACCTCCCCACCCCCCCCACCAGACAGTGAATGAAACTAAAGAAGGGGCACTTGAATATTTGCTTGAAACATCGATCAGCTACATTGGTCCCATTGCAGTGTATAGAAGCAAGCCACTGTAAAATTAAGAACATTTTATTTCAATAAATAAATGCTTTCATGTATCTAATGCCTAATCTAATGTTTCTCAGTAGGTAGGAAATCACTGAAGTATGTTTCCAGCCTTCACCATCAGTTCCGTGACTGTTCATCTTGATCTCCCTGTGCCACACTTTGTGTGCACCAGTACGTAATTTCAGTTCAGTGTCAGGAGAGTCACTGTCTGTTTTATTTCCGTAGGAGAGACACACTAATGTAAGCGGGCATGGTGCCTGCTTGGAGAACTGCTTATTGTCAGCATGAAGACAGCTCTCAGCTGCTCTGAAATAATGACAGTTGGCTTGTGGGCACACTCATCACCTGTACTGTCCATGAATCTCCTTAAAGAAGCAATTATTGAGACTAGCTAAGGAACAGAAATTTATGTGCTTTAGCCATAATCAGACGCATTTCATATACTTATTAAACTGGAGGAAACTCTTGTGTGAAGAGAATTCTAACTGGGTTTTGGTGCCTTGGTTTGTGATCAGTTTCAGTTCACTGATGAAGACAAACATCTCTGCTGAAATCATTCAGCTGGAAGAAGGAATCTGAATTTTAATAACACTGAATTAAGTGATGTACTAACATAATGGAGTAGAGATCTTGCCATATTTGACTTTTAAAAGATATGGTTTTAGGTTTTTAAGACTTGTCAATATGCAGGCGTAATGTAAATGAGGCAAAAAAAAATAGATTTGTGGATTCAATACATTACTCAGTGTTTGTGGAATAGTTGTTGCATGCCAACAGCTGCCATTTCTACCTGTTAATCAGCTGTGCAGTTTAACCATGGGGCCACTTAACTGTTACCAGTGACTGCACTAGTACATACAGTGTAAATGTATGAAGTCTTTTCTGAGGCAATTAACCTGTGGAAAGGAATATATGGAAGTGAATGGTTCAGGTTTGAGATGATTTGGTAGCAGTAGCATAGTGATGCTCATGGCAGCCTACCTTCTAGCCCTTCTCTAGCATGACCATTGAGTACTCAAATTTGCCATTTTCTGTAAATCCTTTTAATGGTTTCTCTCAGTCTTGCTTTTGCTTCTGTGTTTTCAAACTAGTCCTTTGAATTCCACTTTTCCGTTTTGTCTGTATGGTATGAAACAACACGCTTTTGAATCATATCTGTAATCTCTATCAAATTAGTTCGTGCTTCTTATTGGAATTGAAATGAAACATGACAAAAATATGTTGCATGCTAAACCCCTGCCATCTTGCTGTGTCAGGCTCATATCTCTACATGACATACGGAGTATTGTATTATCAGCTGAACATTAGAGATTTTGAGGACCATCAACATGCAAAGGTAGCATGTGCATGAAAGATTTCCTGTGGGGAAATCAGGACATGTACTTGAGTTGTACATGAGCATTTTTCATAGGTGTTCTCAAATGCATGATGTAGTTATCCCTTTCTAGTGAAAATTGCTCTGAAGAAAAACTCCGTTTTTGTTTACTGTAACAGCATAGTCATTACTGAGAGCTATTCAGGACATGATTTGAAGGTTGGTTTTTTGTGGGGTTTTTTTTTGTTTGTTTGTTTTTGGGATTTTGTCCATTTAGACACGGATTGGCCATAGTCCTATCATCCGAATTTACGAACAATTTCTTCTCTCCCTTTTCATTCCAACTTCATCCTGAAGAGATGTCTTGTTGTAGGCAAAGAGGTAGGTAGGAGGAGTAGGTGAAGTATTAGCTAATAAACAGCAGGTGGTTTAGTGACCCTTCCATTTCAGTGAAGGGCTTTGGGGACATATGCTTAAATTAGCAAACAGGAATAGGCAAGATAATTGTTTCCATCTGTACTTAATAGATAAGTGTGATACAGCAAAACCAGGGACTCCCTGTCTTGTAGTGCATGCCAAGGCTCCTCATTTTCCAAAGAGAACTTCCTGGAAAGTAAGCAGGAGGAATTGCCAACATCTTGTGTTCAATGTGAACATAAGAAAGTACCATGAATAGAACACCATGAGACTGATGAACACTTTCACAGGTAACCCACAGAGGTGGAGTCTCCATCCTTACAAATACAGCCTGACTGGATGTGGCCAGGGCACCCTGCTGTAGCTGACCTGCCTGAGCAGGTCAGTGGTTTAGATCTGCAGGGGTACCTTCCAAACATATTTGTTCTGTGGTATGGTTTCCTCTTTCAAAACTGCATTCACTAAAAAGGAATTACAATAGCTGCTCACTAAATATATGATCTCACAAACAAACAAAAATACCCTCTTTCACTTTGGATGCAAGTTATTCCTGGGGAGATTCCAGCTGGATGTGAGAGGAATTTTTTTCACATGAAGAACAGTTAGCCATTGAAATAATCTCCTCAGGGATGTGGTGTACTTCCAATGTTGGAAACTTAATATTTGGCTTACAGGGTGCTGGGCCATCTAGTCTTAAGTCATGCTATGCCAAGAAAGGTTGGACCAGCTAATCCCTGATACATCATCCAACTTGGTGTTCTATCATTCTTGGTGAAGTCAAGGAGATCAGTTCAGTGATTCTAATGTGCAGAAGAAAGGGCTTTTGACAGAAAACATACAATGTCACTCCTCTTGGTGGTTTCCTAAGACCTACTGATTCATGGAAGTTTGTTCATAAACAGCAGAATTCTGTGTAAGCAATTCAATTTCAGTCAAATCATTTAAATTTAAGTTCTATGAGAAATGCTGCATAGAAAAGCAAAACAAAGGGACATGCAATTATAAAAGATGAAGCAAAGAAGGAATAGGCTTCTTGCCTGATAGCTAATGTGACAAGATGAATGAGGAAACTTCATTGTCATCTTACAGGTCACAGCACTGAGTGACAGATTATGATTTCTACTTGAACATGTGTGAGATATATACTGTAGATACCAAAGCATTCATTCAGTGTTCCAGAAACAAGAAAGGCCATTGATGACACCTTTTTAAAAACACACAGTCCCTCAGGCTCTGAAGATTAAGTGTGTTTACACGCAGATGCATTTTCTAGGTTTGAATGTGAAGGGAAGTTCTCCCTAGCTGTAAGAGTAACAACTGATTTCCTCTATCTTCAGTTAGCAAGGAAGCAGTAGAAGGGAAGCCCAAATTATTTTCACACTGAGGCAGAGGTGCAAGGTATTCCCTGTCACACAAAAAGCCAGAAAGCTTTGTGTGTTCCCTTTTCTTCCATGATGTGTTTGTGAAGACTGAGGGACAAGCCAAAGCAAAGATGATCTCAACTTGAGATAATCATCCAGACACAAAATCTGCTGAAAACCAGCTGAATAACAAATTACATTAAGTCACCTTTGGATGAAATCTGTTAAGATATTTATAGTATTTTTAATAATAACAATGGATAATGGAAAAGATAATCCTCAGCATTTAAGATAATCCTCAGCATTTAAGATAATCCTCAGCATTTAAGAATGTTTTAGAGTACAAACTGGAGGTCAGCTTTGAACAGCTAAATAACTACTGTTTTCAACACTTTGTGCTGATGTACTTGAGAAATTCTGGTTTGGACCAGTAGTAGATAAAATCCATAAGTACATGTTTGCAGTCACGAGAACAGCTTTACAATCAACTTAACTGATTCTGAGGAAATTGATTCGGCCTCTGTATATTTTATTTTCTTTTCAGTCATCCCAGCCCACTTTGCAGAAGCATGTTTCTTGCAGTAACCTCTCGGTTCATCCATCCTTAAAAAGCAAATGTTTATTATTTATGATAGAGAAGCCATTCATCATGTAGTGCTGGTTCTATTGGTCCACATTCTGCAGAGGGGTGCTGTGCTTTGGGAACAGGCTTACTGGTTATGTAGAGTTACTATGATTACTGAAGGAGTGCTCTGTGCAGGGTGGGAGGCTGGTGCGGCAGATACTGCTTTTCTGTTCTGCAGTTCTCTGAGCCGACTGCTTCTAACAGGCCACCAACTGAGATAATTGTATAGCTCTCATTACAAGCTTGGCTCTGCGTAAAGTATTTATCCTCACAAATCCCTGTGGTGCTTTTTTTCAAAGGATTTGCCTGCTATGATAACCATGGGATGTTGTCCGTGGCTGAGGGGTGTTAACTAAAGGGACTATGATGGCATTTAGTTTTCTTTGTTCATAAGCAAGACGTGGAGCAACACTTGAAAGAATGTGATTAGGTAATAAAATAATCTCTAGAGCAGAATTTTTAAAGAGTATGTCCAAAATTTCAAATCTTCAAGATCTGTGTAATACGTACATTCATTTTTGTCTACTGATCATGTTAATTTAGTGGTATTTATAGGTTATCTTGTTGTCGTAGAATTATTTAGATTGGAAAAGACCTTTAAGATTGAGTCCATCCATTTTGTCCATTGTCATCTTCATGAAACAGTTGAAGAAAACAGCATAATTTCATCCAGTACAGTTCTTTACGTGGCTTAATACTCACATGATCTTGCATTTCAAAATGGTAGATAATTGATGGAAGCAGAACATAAGGAAGGCTATTGTGATGCTGAGTTCTGATCAGAGTGACAAATGGTCTGTGAAATTTAGAAAAAATATGCCTTAATCTTGCTTATGCAAGTTCTACTTAAACAAAGGAGAAGTAGGATCACTGTCTGCAGTCAAAATTTGCTCATAGGTTGAGGAACAGAAATAGGTCTGATGAATTCCCAGCATTTGGTAGTGCAAATTTTTTCAAATTTCCTGAGACAGTCCTCTTTAGCACTTGAATGTTTGCAGGGCACAGTGTTGGAATAAATTAAGAAACAGAGTGAATAACTTCATCCTAACATAGTGCGTGGGGAAATTCTGGAAAGCAATCTGTACTTCTGAGGGAGGACTGGAATGTCTAGTAGGAAAATCCTCCTTGGAGTTTCAAAGTTCCCAGTACCACTGTGAACCAAAGTTCACACAGTACCTGGCAGTTCCACCTAGCCAGGATTAGCAGAGTTCTGTCAATCCTGAAATCAGACTGTATCCACACCTGTAATCAGAGTGAGTAAGGGAATGCTAATTGTGCACAATTTGGAAAAGCTGTGTCTTCATTTTTAGAGCCTTTTTTTTTTTTTTATCCCCACTACTTCTCTTAGAAGTTGTTTTTGAGTGATAGCAGGGAATTATATGTTGCATCTAATATATCATCTTTGATAGCTGAAGGTACCTGAAACACCATAGCTTCATTTGAGGAGTTCTTTGCCTCATCCTGGCTGGCTGTCTCAATTACAAGTAGTATGTTTTTGAAGGGTATGTAGCTGGGAGGTCACTGGTAACTGAATATGTTGGCCAGTCTGCCTGCCAGACAGCAGTGCGAGACTTGTGATATACCTTGTGAACTTGCTGTTGACCTTGGAAAACAGAAGTAGTAAACTGTATGACCAGCTTCCTCATGTCTACCCTTAGAGATGGATTCTAATCTTTTGACCTCCTTTGGGCCAACAGAAGGAGCATTTTGCGTCTCTTCAGGAGGCAGTTAAAAATTAATCGAATTTATTCCTAAGCTTGTCGCTACACCTCAGTTTATTGGGTTGTTATATCTTTTAATTGATAGGAAGAGAAATCCAATTAATAGACATTGATCTTACTAGCAGTCTTTTCTCCATTGACTATCGCTTTTTGAATATCTGTCTGGGTACATCTTTGATGCCCTTGCCAATGAAGTATTTTTAACAAGCCAGCAGAATGTAGATGGAATAAACTGATTTTTCAGAATGCCATTTGTTCTTTTATATCTCAGAAGACTTAAAAGACTGACCAAGAATTACAGTTCTGTTGACTGCACTGCTTTGTACTTCTGTCCTTATACATTTGTGTAGCTTCCCAGTCTCTTCTACAATAGGCATTTTGTGTATCTGTCAAATGCTTGGAAAAAATTGACTCATTTATGTTTTCTCTTTCCTTCTCACTAGCCATTTATGACCATCTGAAATATGTCTGCAGCAAAGAAGAACTCAAATCCAGTAACTGATGCACAAATATGCTCATTCACATGCAATTTTGTTTTTTTAGGAATGCATCTATTTGCATAAATAAAACCTCTTTCCCAAATATTAGTATGAACAAAAGCAGTTTTCATGGGTGCCAAAGAAAAGTGGCTGAGTAGAAAAGCCAACTCAGAATTCGCATAATAGTTACTAATTGTTTTCCTTGCTATTAGCCTGTCTCTACTTAATAGGCAGTATTGGCTACTATTTAATTTCTGAATACGGTTTGATACAAGAATTTTAGCTTATTGTAGAGGATCTTAATAGCTGAGCATATCTGGGTGTGCAGGTTTAGGACTTGGTTCTGTACAGGAGCACTGTAGTGAATGATGCTGGCAGAGCCCAGTCCTGGACCCCTCTGTTTTCTGATATGATCAAAGCAAGACTTCTCACCAGGAACATGCTTCCCTTAGCATGGTAGAACTACAAAATTATTTATTCTCACAAAACATTATGAAACTTGGAGAAAATCTCCGTTTTCTTTTAGAAAGATGTGTCTTCCTTGCAGCTGATTTTGCCAACTTCGGGTTAATGTTCTTTCAAAATGGGATTGCTAAAGCCTCCGCAGAGGTCACAGTGCACACACACTGTTTAAGCTGGGAATAAATAAATAAATCTCCCTCTTCCTGGCCCAAGTATATTTAATCAGTTTCCTTCCTTCAGAAGTGCAGAGAAAGCTCTAACAAGTTCTTATTTTTATTGCAGAGTTTTTGTGTTAAAATATAGTAGTCAATATGGCTCAAGACCATTAAGACTAATCTTTCCACCATCTTCAGGAAGGAGAAAGCAAAATTAGGACAGAGGTTTATTCAGTAGAGAAGTCTCTTGATTCTCCATGTAGAGAAAGGGAAGAAGAATAAACTCAGGATGTTTTATTATGGAACAAAAAGGATAATTGTTTTATTTCAATGATGTTCTGGTGCAGCTTTATGGCTTTACTGTTAAAAACTAATTGCTTTGTTTCAGTTAAGTTAGTGATTTCAGTGCCCTCTGCCCAGATGAGTAGGAGTGACCAGAGAAGGAAGATAGAACAAGCCACACTTTTCCTTCACAGTGGCACCTTGACAAAAGGGGCTGACGTGGATAATGAAATACTTCTAATTGATTTTTTACAGCTTGCATCATGAAGCAATATGAAGTAGTTATTCAGATTTAGGATTTGGAAAAGTTTTGTAAAACACAAGAGAGGAAAAGTCAAACCACCTGTTTGGAGGTCTTTATTAGGAAAGTAACTGGGATCTCTTTTAAACTCGTCTTTTTCTGTGAGCATGGAATAATCTGGTTTGTGATGTAACAGTTAATAATAGAAGAATATTTGTATTTCCAGAAAACCGCTAAAACGACAAAAAAAGCGCCCCACAAATCAAACCCAACAAAACAAAAACCAAACCCAATCAAAACCCAACAGAAAAATCCCAACCAAAAGTTTTTTTTAGAAAACAAAAACAACAAAACCCAGGAGGGTAATTTTAACCAAATTTGCTTCCAAAGCACTCACAAAGATTTCAAATTATTCTTGAGATAAATGTGTTGGCTTTTTATTTAAAATTTATTTTCATCTAATATTCTGAAGTATAGGCATGTAATGTCTTATGCGACAGGTCCTCATCCCCTTAAATCTGGTATTGCTTCAGAAAGTTAGTATTCTTTGAAGTTACATGTTATTTCTTGACGGGTATACCTTGGTAAAAGTTTGATACATCCCAGGTGTAGATCACCTTTTCTGTTACTGGGAGGAGGATGAGCTTGCATGGGGAGAGGTATATTGACTCAAGGAGAAGGAAGAGTATTTCAAGACCACTTCCTTGTACTGTAGTCCCTAAAGTAGATCTGAAAAACTAGCAGTTGGCAGAAGTAATACTGCTGGCTCTTTTGTCTATATTCTCAGGATCTAGAGATGCCGTTAATGACATCTTCAGGCTCATCTAGAGCAGCATTCATCATTCCATCCAAGTTTTTTGGGGAGAGAGCTTTCTTTTCTCATCTGTAACTTTCTTCCTCTCTCTTGCCTACATTTCCTGCTTTTCACAGTAGGAGTTCTAGAAGAATTTCAGGAAGTGAATCTTTTATCAGTCTTTACAGATGTTTCTTCAACTTGCCCCTTTCTGTAGCAAATCTGTTTCCTTTAAAGATGCAGTGCCCCTTTCCGCTGCCTCAACGGTAATTCAAAATCTGTCTGAGCAGTGCTGCAACTGGTTTCATCTTTACAGAAGTATGGTTGAACATGTGTAGCTGTGTTCCTGTCTTTTCAGGAAAAGTTTGACATTGTGGTTTCCTTCATAAGAAATGTATCTGTTAAAAAGGAAATGTATTTTCTTTTTTAAAAAGCATGCCACAAAGAAAGCCACAGGATACAACAGTAAAGCTGGAAATACCATCACATAGCAAGGTCTGCTCCCCCACTCTGTTTCTGGGCCCAGGGAATTCACAGATCTGTGGCTATGTAAACCGCAGGTGTCATTGTGCATATGGGGTGATGCCAGTAGATTTTTGTGTAATGCTTTTATCAGGAGATTTCATAATGTTTAACAAAGAAAAAGGGTTAGTGAGATCACTCCCAGGGTGCAAAGGAAGAAACAAAGCAAGAAAGCATTACGTTTCTAAAAAAGAAATGGCAGAATACAGTGTAAGATATGAGTCTCCTGAGACTGATTTTTCTGCTGCTCTATTACATTATATTGCTATTTATGATGATCATAGAATCATAGAATAGTCAGGGTTGGAAAGGACCTTAAGATCATCTAGTTCCAACCCCCCTGCCATGGGCAGG
>JANRGW010015737.1:0-87898 GCA_024733675.1 Psilopsiagon aymara
CGGTGCGGTTGCCACAGCAACCAACGCCGGGGAGGCCCGCGGGCGCCGCGGCCATGGAAAGCGTGGTGCTGGACGATGGGTCCGGGAGCACATACAGCCTGCGGGCCGGCGGCCAGCACCGGTGAGCCGGGGGTGCGCCGGGAGCCGAGAGACGCCCGGGGGGCTTTGGGTGGGGGCGCGGGGGAGGTGGGAGCGGCGGGGGGGTGTCCCTGGGCCTCGGGGCTGGTACGGGGCTGGGTGGTAGGAATGGGGCTATGGGGACCCAGACTAACTTTGATAGCAGACAGAGGAGGGGGTGGGGGTGGGAGGAGGGGGGCACAGGCAGGGGATGCTGCTGGAGGGGCTGGTTTCACATCTGTTTGTGGGTGTTCAGCTTGTGGCAGGGCTGGTTAAGTATCTCCATCTCAGCTGGGCTTTTTTCCCCCGTGGTTTTTAATTTCTCATTTTCTTTAATATGTGAAAGTTGCATATATTTCTACACATAGTGTGAACTTTCTGCGTTTTCTGTTGCTGTTTTATTGCCCTGGTAGATTTAAATCATCCACAGTAAAGGAATGCATCCATGCAATACTTAAGGAGAAACTGACCAATGTACAGTACATTTCAAACGACATGCCTCAGCTTACAATGTCTTTATCAGAGACCATAAAAGACAGACTGAAAGGTAAGGAGGTTTGTTTCTTTTCTACTATGTCCTCTCCCTTTTAACAGAACCTTCCTTTATTCTTGAAACTTATTCCTTCCCTGCTGACTGACTCAAGGCTACTGTTATGAAACAACCTATTATATATACATATGTTCCTTGCCTGCAGAACTAGAAGCCTAATTCAAATAGACAAGATTTGTTTTCATATGGACTGGCTGGTGTGGGATGTCAGCCTTGGAGGGGGAAAGAAGCTGCATTAGAGAGAAGGAAGAAGTGATGCTTCATTGCTTCTTGCTTCAATAAGCAGAACCATTCTTGCTATTTTCCTGCTGCAAGTTAGATCAGAGTTGGGTCAGAGTGGAATAGCAGGGAGATCAGAACAAGGCTCAATGGGAGCAGCAAAGGGGGAGAGAAGGAGGGGTGTGACTACAGCCTTTCATCACTGGGAAAGGTTGTGGTGGTACTGCACAGGATGCCCTCCACCAGTTTTGAGCTCAAGAATTAAGCTTCAGGCTCCATCAAGTGTTTCCTGTGTTTGCTGCTGGGGATAGACATGTGTTGGCACAGTCACTTTTTGTTTGGTCTTCCTCCTGGGAACAGGCTGGTGCTCCATCTGCTGGACTGGCCTGACACAGTGGCGCAGAGCTACTGTCACCCTCGGCAGGAGCCCTGAATTTAAACTTCTCCCAGAGTTACACATCTGTTTAAAGCCAGCAGCAGCTGTAGTCCCAGCATGAGTTAATGCTGAGGTAATATGCACAGGGCTTGCCTTCAGGAATCTGTAAACACAGTTGCAGTAGCCTGAAGTGAGACTGGCACAGTGTATTAGCTGGCATTTCTGGTAAGCATTGACAGGGTGGATGTTACCAAACCCAGCACATAGTGTTCAGTCCTCCAGTGGAAACTGCACCAGAATCTTCCCAGGACACTGATTTGTTGAAGACAGGCATTAGAATCTGTATTTTATTTTAAACATGCTTGTTCTCATTTGGCTTCTGGAATATTGCTACGGCCTGACTGGATCTGTCCTGTGCCACAAAGGTATTTCTTTACTATTGTAAAACAACTGCATATCTTTGCAGACACATAACATACACACACATATGCTTTTATGTGGCCTTTTAACCCAGGTCAGAAGTAAAAGAAACATGTATGCGGCAGAAGAATCTTTACAATGTTTTTGCGTAAGAACAGTTTTAAAATAAGCCAACTTTCTTCAAATTGGATTTTGTCCACCATTCTTTTTACGTGTTCAGTTCCTGAAAGTTGTTAAGGTAGAATGCTGACAAGTTGTGTGGCTGTTCAGGGGTGTCTTCTGCCTTAGATGCATCTTCTGACTGATGCTTAATACCCTATTCACCCATTAATTCCAACAAAATCACAGTACTCTGTACCTAGGAAGATGAAGCTGCAAGATAGTCTGTCCACTTTGCCAATGTATAGGTTGTACAAGACGCTTGCTTTGTAGAAATCTTTAGCTTTGTGGGCCCTCTTTTGGGCTCCTATTTTAAACAAGTAGTTGTTCTCACTATGATTTTTTTCTCTCGCTCCAGAGGTGGGATTTGACAGGTACAAAATGGTGGTGCAGGTCGTGATTGGAGAGCAGAGAGGAGAAGGAGTGAAGTAAGTTTTGAGCCTTCTAATTGTATTTCTATAAATTTTGTTGGGTTTGGGTTCAGGTTGGGGTATTCTTTTGTGTGTTGTTGTTTTGTTGCTTGTTTTTTTCTCCTTTGGAAGCTGTTTCCAAATTTCCTAGGTACAAATTTTCTCTGCAGATGCTAAAGTATAAAGCACTTTCTTTTCTCTTTAAGTGGCAAGTGAGAGCTTGGATTGTGCCCGCTTGAATTACCTCATGATAATTGGCTGTACAGGGGTTCTTAGCAAGCAGAAATGCTGAAAAGCATTTGTGATGAGTGTTGCAGAAAGGCATTTTAAGTTGTATTCACAATGAGCACACACCCAGTCCATTCTCAAGGCCTTGCTGGAGCACAACACCATGGTAACTCACTTCTGTCTAAAGCCAGATTTCCATAAATTCTTACTTTGCATTTAATCCCCCCAGGTAGGCATTTAAGAAGTTTACATTTCTGTAATCCTTATACAATACTGTAATGGGAAGCGAGCCTAGACTAAGTTCTAGTTTAGCTCCAGATAACTGCAATTGCACAAAAGAATTCCTCTTTGGCTGCAGTAGTGGGCTGTAGTTTTCCATTACTAGTGAGTAGGGAGAAAACGAAAGAGAACAGCCTACAAGGTTTATGTGCTTTATCTACTTGGCTTATCTTTATTATTGTGCCCGGTGCTCTAGCAGCAGAAGGTAAGTGCAGCAGAACTGTAATCAGATCTGCTGCCTCAATGTTCTGGAGATCAGGAAGGAATATCTATACCTGCTGCTCAGGCTTTTGTTAGGCATGTCTCTCTGCAGGCAGACTGCTTCAGAAGCAGTGAATGGTTCAGTGAAGTGGTCTGATTTGAAAAGTGAAGCCCAGCAACACAGGCTGATCGAGCAATTGGGGACATTTTCTGGTTTGCAATAGGCAGGAGGTGAGACTGAAACATGATTGCTAACATCCTTAATGCAAAATACTGGGAAACCAGGGTATTCCAGAGACAGAGTAGAATATTGGACTGAATAAAAACCAGAGTAATCCTGAGAGCTATGGTAATAGGGAAAAACTAAATAAATGAGAGGGCAAAAAAAGGATTAACTTCAACAGTCTTCTAACAATGAGTTGTATGTCTAGGGACTAGGAACAACATGCTGTGCCACAAACATTGACCCTGTCAGCTGAGACTGAATGGGGGAAGCAAGGAGGTGAGCATTTGCAGCATGGAAAGGGGAGTGACAATGACCCTAGACAAGGGAGCACTGAGGTCTCATCTGTAATATCCTGTTGCCTTCTGGTTGCTTGTCTTCAAGGTAAAGCTTGGACTGAAGCAGGTGTAGAAAAATGCCAGCAGGATGGTCACAGTATTCCGAAAAGACACGAAAGGATTAGAAGAGCTTAGCTCATGGTCTAGTAACACGTCTGCCAAGGAATATGATAGCTCCCTATAAATAAGTTGGGGGTATGTACCATGAGGGTACAGGAGGTGAAGGACAAGAACAAATAAGCTATATTAGCCACTGATATGCACAAGCCAGAAGTCAAAGATTCTTAAGCACCATAGCAATGAGGTTTCAAGCCCTGCTGCACAGTGGAGGTGGCAGGGTTGATAGCTGAGGAGTTTGAAGATGAGGCATGATCCACATACAGAAGGGGTTACAGCATGTGGTGGAATTTAGCAGTGGGGATCTATGCTTAGGATTCAGGAGAATTCTTCCCATTTCCTTTATCTTTAGAAGAATCTCAGTTTGATCACTAAGGTCCTTATATGTGCACCTTGTGGGTGATAGCTCAGCGCTGTGTCCTTTGTCTAGCATGGCTGCACGATGTTTCTGGGATGCTGACAATGACAGCTGTGCTCACGATGTTTTCATGAATGTAAGTATCAACTGTTTTACCATGGGAAAGTGTAAAGCTACTTGCTTTTGTGGGAGAGGTAGAGCAACATTAAATATGGAGCAGAAAAAAAACAACCACTAGAAGGAAGGAACCAAGACTATTGACACAATATGATTTATGTCCTCATTCACAAAACTTAGATATAATATCCAACGTAGTAAAACTTATTTCTTGAGTAGGTCATATAGTGCTGTGCAAAAGTCATTACAGTCGCACCATTTTACAGCTGGGGAGAGGAATCATAGAATATTTAGGGTTGGAAAGGACCTTAAGATCATCTGGTTCCAACCCCCCTGCCATGGGCAGGGTCACCTCCCACTAAACCATGCCACCCAAGGCTATATCCAACCTGGCCTTGAACACTGCCAGCGATGGAGTATTCACAGCTTCCCTGGGCAACCCATTCCAGTGCCTCACCACCCTCACAGTAAAGAATTTCTTCCTCATATCCAATCTAAACTTTCCCTGTTTAAGTTTGAACCCGTTACTCCTTGTCCTCTCAATACAGTCCCTAATGAAGAGTCCCTCCCCAGCATCCCTATAGGCCTCCTTCAGATACTAGAAGGCTGCTGTGAGGTCTCCACGCAGCCTTCTCTTCTCCAGGCTGAACAGCCCCAACTTGCTCATCCTATCTTCATATGGGAGGTGCTCCAGTCCCCTGGTCATCCTCAGCCCTCATCTGGACTTATTCCAACAGTTTCATGCCCTTTTTATGTTGAGGACACCAGAACTGCACACAATACTCCAAGTGAGGTCTCATGTGAGCAGAGTAGAGGGGCAGGATCACCTCCCTCGACCTGCTGGTCACCCTCCTTTTGATACAGCCCAGGATACAGTTGGCTTTCTGGGCTGTGTATGCACACTGCTGGCTCATGTTCATTTTTCCGTGGACCAACATCCCCAAGTCCTTCTCTGCAGGGCTGCTTTGAACCTCTTCTCTGCCCAACCTGTAGCTGTGCCTGGGATTGCTCCCACCCAGGTGTAGGACCTTGCACTTGGTTTGGATGAATTTCATGAGGTTGGCATTGGCCCACCTCTCAAGCATGTAGAAGTACCTCTGGATGGCATTCCTTTCCTCCAGCATATCGACTGAACCATACAGCTTGGTGTCATCAGCAGACTTGCTGAGGGCACACTCAATCCCACTGTCCATGTCACCAGCAAAGATGTTGAACAAGACAGGTCTCAACACATGTCCCCGAGGGACAACACTTGTTACTGACATTATGGACATTGAGCCATTGACCACAACTCTTTGCATGAGGCCATTCAGCCAGTTCTTTATCCACCCAGTGGTCCATCCATCAAATTGATGTCTCTCCAATTTAGAGACAAGGATGTCATGTGAGACAGTGTCAAACGTTTTGCACAAGTCCAGGTAGATGACATCAACTGCTCTACTGCTGTCCATCAGTTCCATGGCCCCATCATAGAAGGCCACCAGATTGGTCAGGCAGGATTTTCCCTTAGTGAAGCCATGCTGGCTGTCACCAGCCACCTTGTTGTTCTTCATGTTCCTCAGCATGCCTGCCAGGGGAATCCTCTCCAAGATTTTGCCAGGCACAGAGGTGAAGCTGACAGGTCTGTAGTTTCCCGGCTCAACAAGGGAAGAGAATACAACCGCTCACTGCCAACACCCAGCCTGATCGAGCAATGAACCCCCCTCTTCCAGGTCCCTGCCCTCTGTTTTTGCATCCTGGGCATGATATGCTGTGTTATGGAATACCTCTTTGGTCAGTTTGGGTCAGGTGTCCTGTCTCCTCTTCCTCCCAGCTTCCCCTCCTCCCTGGCAGAACATGAGACTCAGACAGTCCTTGATCAGACCAAAACATTACTTAGCATTAACTGAAAACATCGGTCTTATCAGTGCTGTTCCCAGGCCGGAAGTCAAAACCACAGTGCTCCACCAGCTACCAAGAATGAGGAAAACGAACTACTGCTGAACCCAAGACAGATGCCTATAAAATATTTCAGTGCAGTAAGCTCGCTCTAGTCTGTGGATATTTCTCTTACTAATAGGTCAAAACCATTTCATTTTGTCCTTATTATCTCTATTTGTTTTCCCTGTTTGTCTATACCCCTCTTTTATTTTGTCTGGTAGCTAGCTATACAACCTCTAGGAGGAGAAACATCCATTTGTTCTCATTTGTACAGCATCATCAACAATGGTTTCTTAGCACAGAACAAGGTCCCAGAGGCTATCATAGCAAGAACGTAAACCACTAATAAATTGTATAAAGTATCATACTTCAGATTCCTCTCACCTCTCTTTAGATGCCCAGATGATGCATATCTAGCACAGAATAGTCATCTATAGTCTCTCAGTAGTTGTCAGAGACTAAGAGTCACCTTTCTATTTTCCCATCTTAGACACTTATCTGAAGTATATTAGCTTCTAAAAGTATTGTCTGTTCTTGTTGGTTGCAAAGAGGACCTGGCCTAGTCTTGATGCTGAAAAAGCCTCTGAAACCCCTCTCTGCAGAAATATTCCTGTATGTGGGAGGCAATCTTCAAATATCTAGGTGTTCTGGGTTTTATTCCATAATTCCATTTCATAATTGTAGAAAGAATTAGATAAAAATTAGATTTAGAAAGAATCTGATTTTTTTCAAGTGGAGGAAAAAAATAATTGTTATTATAGATTAGGATTAATCTCAGCTAAATTAATCAATCTAAAGATTCACTTTTAGTCTTTAAAGTGGTAGGTAATCTCCAGGTTCATACTACTTAGAGACCAACCTTGGGTGATAACCCTGTTCACTGATTGAACAGACACCTGAATTAGTGATGTCAAAAGATTTGAGAGAGAATTTTCACCTTCACAAGCATCTGATCTCTTGTTCAGCAGTCCTGCACTATGAATGGCTGGAGCTGTCTCATTTTCTACCAGTCTCAAATCAAAAGCCCAAATGCTCATCTGAAATTTCATGCCAGTTACGCAAATGGAACAGTCAATAAATGCATTGCTCTTAAAGGCCAAAGAGACCTTCTGGCAGTTTTCCCACTGGTATTTTAGACATAATTGGCCACATTATTTTCTCATGCTCCATATGACGAAAATGTTCTCAATTATTCAAGCGTGTAATTTTTTTATTACCTTGAGCAAAAGTGTGCTCTTTTCTAGGTATCATTTGCATTTATCTCAGGGAGGTAATTGCTCTGTGAACAGTGTAACCTCAGATCACACGCTTGATAAGTATTTTTAGTCCATTACTGAGATTCCAAGCTATATTAATAATCCTGTAAGAGACTCAATGCCTCAGCTTCTATTTCCATCCCACTGCTGTGATTTCAAAGACTTCAGGTTTACCAGTAAACTGGTGGAAATATTGTGACATTAAGCACAACCATCGGAGAACAGCAGCCTGAAGGTTCCACTGTGTATCTCTAGGAATAGACTGATAGCAAAGTTAATCACTGAGGCAAGGTGCTTCTATCCTAAAGACAATACTGGTTCTTTTAAGAGTCAGTGGCTTTTCTTTCCTTTTCCATCATCCCTAACACAGAGCACAAAACCCAGGCTTTTCTGTAGTTCTTCCAAGAGTACTAAAGCCAGCAAATCTAAGCAAGTATGACTTAGAAGAAGAGTGTTAACCAACCTGTTTATTTAGTAATTTCAGATTTCTGCTATAGGAAATGCATTTAGCAACAGTGCATTTATTTAGTGTTATGTTTCAAGGATCTGCTCTATTAGGCAAACACGCAGAAAAATGCAACAAGTAATAAAGTTAAACTTTTCTTTTTTGCTTATCTGAAAGAAGTGTCCCCATGTTCAGGGTGAGATGTCACTTGTCACTATTTTAGCGGTATAGCAAGTTTGTATAACAATATCCTTGTATCATACCATTCTTTTCTATAGGTCCTCATTTAGATCTTTGGTACAGTTAATTTCCAGCATACCTGCTCTCATAAATTTTGATTTGTGTCAGAATGTCAAGAAGAATATATTAGATGTCATTGAAAGGAACACCTATGATAACCATTTTGGGCCCAGGAAGGAGCATTCTTTGGAATTTTATTAATGTCTGGTATATATTTATTACCTTTTGTTGAACATTTAATAAAAAAGTGCTTTATTAAATACTTCAATAAATGTTTCAAAATTCAGTATCTTCACTGAATGCCACAGTTCACTAATGGAGCTCTTATTTCTCTCCTTTCCCCAGGGATGTTTTAGTTGCAGTCTCATCTCTTTTAGTTTAGCCTGATCAAACCCTGAGGTAGTCTAAATCAAGAATCTGTCACAGAAATAGTAGTCTTGTGTTTAAGACTAGTAGCATATTTATTAAGAAAATAAACTTGGAGTTAAACATTAAGGAATCTGAATGGAAGGAAAACTTGTTGCAAAATTGTATTTCTGTTTTCCTACATCCCTGTATGTGTTTCTTTATCTCTTCATGACTCAAAGAAGAACAGATAATTCACTGGGAAAGGAGAGCTGTGTTCACAGTGCAAGTATATTTTGCTCCAGCTCCGTGTGCTGTTTCACTGCCTGTGGTGGTGTATAGATGTTATCACATGAAAGGACTTGAGAACTGAAGTGTTACATCTCCTCTTATGGCCAAAGCCAAGGCGTCCGCTCAAACTTGAATCCAAATATTTGCTCTTTATTGCATCCTTCATCAATGTGTAGAAGAAAGATAGGGCTCTAAGAACCAAAGAGCTTCTGTGGGCCTTTTCGATATCTCTATGAACACATGTAGGCTTTTGCTAATTGCAGAGTAGAATTGCACACTGTGGCCTTTAACAGAAAGGGGAAAGCAACAGACATTTCTGACCTACCACCCCCAAAACAGCCTTGTTTTAATACCATGAACAGGAAAAGTTCAGACACAAATTTACTACAGCAAGAGACTTTAATAATTTCTTTGAATAATGTACTTCCAGCTTATGAAATCCCAGCTTCTTTGGGAGCAATTTCTTTTCCTTCTATAGGTTAAAAGTAAATCCTGCTGTCAAGTACCTGGACATGATTCCAAACAGCTTCTGAAATAACATTGTCTCTAACATCATACTAAATCCTATGCATATAAAGGTAATAAAAGCTGAACTTTTTGGTTTGGTTTTTTATTTATTTATTTATTTTCCTCAGGTGTTCTCTGTTAATAAACCTACGCAATACAGGAAACTCGAACACTTCATCTACCAAGCTGCACATCTAAAGAACTGCTGTGCCAAAACTAAGTCAAGTGTGATTGCAATACAAGAAAGATAGATATTGCTACTGAACTGTGCATTTTGTTTCTTCTTAATAAGTCAATATTTGCAGTCTATGTGACAATGCAGCTGTTTCTGCCTCCTGTGTTAGCGGCTTAAATAGTCATATCACTTTTCAGTTCACTTGAACCCAAGATTAACTAGGAAATGTGATGAAAAATTCTGAAGAAAATAGTATTATAAAGACCATTAAGATCATGTTCTCTAAGAGATTTAGGTATCTGAACGGAACTAATTTAATTAAATACAGGCATTTACACTTGAGCACCTTTAGGGCGTTTTTCATTATGTCTTCAAGTTTGCATCTAAAAAAATCCTACTGTATCCAAGAAGTACCTGTTTATCTTATGATAATTGAATAGCCACGTTAAAGTTTAATATTTTTAATTCTTCCTTTAAAGAAATTTTTATTTAGCTAATTAATTAAAGAGATACTAACAGTCCTTTTAAGATAAACAAGTGAAGAAGAAGCTGAAGGCAATATGCGAAGGAAGCAAGGGGATAATGCATTCAAAACTGGTGTCCACCCCTAGAGGGTTAGTCTTTTCTCTTTTCTTTTCTTTTCTTTTCTTTTCTTTTCTTTTCTTTTCTTTTCTTTTCTTTTCTTTTCTTTTCTTTTTTTTCTTTTCTTTTCTTTTTTTCTTTTCTTTTCTTCTTTTCTTTTTTTCTTTTCTTTACTTTTCTTTTCTTTTCCTTTCTTTTTCTTTTTTTTCTTTTCTTTTCTTTTTTTTCCCTTTTCTTTTCTTTTTCTTTCTTCTCTTCTCTTCTTTTCTTTTTTTCTTTTCTTCATAAGGAATTTCTGCAGCTTCCCTCTGTTTTTTGCGGAACTGAATTTCTACACAAAGCCAACCTTTCCTTTCTCCTACTCTTACAAAAAAACGTCATTAGGAGATATCTGCATAATTCAGATCTTAGCTCATATGCTGTACATCTGCCAGAAGGGTCTGAGTGTCCTCTTTGGGTATGCTCTCAGTAGTAACTGTAGAGAAAACTGAGCAAGCTTGGATTATTTGCAAAAAGGAACAAATGTCTTCATTCATGAAGCCATGAGCACTGTCTGAGAAGAAGGTTATCTGCCTTGGATCACACTCCATACTTCACTACATTGCTCTGTGCCTTAGCTGGCTGACAGTTGCAGTTCTGTGCTATGTGGGTGACAACTTGCAAGGTTGGATCTCCACATGCTCAGAGAAGTTTGGAGTGCAGACATATAAGAGAGGATTTTGTTGCTGAAACATGGACGTCTGTTGCCAATTTTGCTGTAGCATATTTGAAACATATGCATGGTACTGACAGGTATTACACAGCGTTTATGGGAGACTACCCTTCTGGAGTGTCAGATGGAGGCTAGGTAAGACATCCTGCAGCACTTAAAATAATCCTAAATGTCTATATGTAGGCAAATTAATCACACGCCTATTATTTCAGGCATCTTGTTTTGCCTGGCTTCAGCTATGCTTCAGAATTCTGGTGATTTCCCAGAAATTGTCTGTTATGTCTGTATGGCTTCTAAAATGACACTTAATACCAAAGTTTAGGCAGCTGAATACAGCCCACTGTTTGATTCAGTCACTTTCCTTTAGACGTTGAATTCAGTTGCCTCAACTACAGTGCTGGCACTGTCTTGAGATGCTGTAAGATATTCTGCCATAACATTAGCTACTGGTTCTGAAAGTTTAAACTTCCTATTGATGCTTTGTCATACTTGACAGCCATGGGTGGCTGTCTCAATTGTACCAGGGCATCTTACACAGCCAAGAATAGCTAAGCTAAGGGATAAAAATGGAGACTCAATTGTCTACATTTTTGGCATTTAGTCCACCTTAGTACTCAGCCGATAATCAGTGAAGATAGAGTTCAGGCAGTTCAATTCATGCTTGATGCCTTTTCAGAATTTTAGGAAAGGTTGTGTCTTCCTCCACAGTTGCATATATCTCTCCACTGACCAAGAGTGAACCTATGCCAGGATTCGAGTTCACACACCTAATTGTAGATGTCAACATTTGACCTTTATGTCGTGACCCCGGTTGCAATCACTGGCAACAATATTTAGTTGTTTGTGGAAATCCAGAGGTATTAAGAATACCTTTAAATACTAGAGCCTTTAAATACTAGGGCATATTGTTTGTTTAGATTTACAGATTGCACTAAAAGATGTGAAACTTTGTGGATCTGAAATATGTCTGAGAATCACAAGGAAATCAAGGAATTTCTTGTATCATTTGTGTACTCAAGACCAAATACTTTATTGCATGGAATCACAGAATGGTTTGGGTTGGGAGGCACCTTAAAGCTGATCCAGTTCCACCCTCCCTGGAAACCAGCTAAGGTGCTTCGTTCGATTTCCCTGAATACTGTGTTGTGTTTACAGTCAGGATTCAGCTTGTGCTGTATGAGTAGACATCACCCTTTTGTTATGGTACAATGCCCAAAGAGGATATTTCACATTGAATAGATACTGTGACTTCACTGCACTGTACCTTAGACTAATATGGCAAGGTTGCAGCATCCTTGCAGCATGGTCCTAACCTTGCTAGACTTATGAAAATTCATTAACCATGTGCCATTTAAGTACTCAAATGAAGGGCTTTATGATGGGGTGATGTATAGTTCATATTCTACAAGTCAGCCCGGACCGTTCATCCATTCAAAAGTTTCTCATCAAGTCTTTTCCTTTATGTTTGTCTTGGCATTGGCATTAAAGAAAATAACTTTCAAAGTTATTTCCTTTAATGCTGATGAGTTCTCTATAAAGAATGAAGATGTTACTAACCCTGCAGTGCAAGTTTAGATCTTAGGTGTTTGGTTCTAATAAAGCATTAACATTTAACACATTAACATTAAATACACTTCCTTTGTTTGCAAGATCTCAGACTTACACAGAAGCACTTTCCTCCTTGGTTTGTGATTTTTGTTTGCTTTTTTCTTCTTTTTTTTTTTTTTTTGGTGGTTTGTTTTTGTTTTTGTGCTTGGACCTGAGCAGTAGCCAGTGATGGCTGTTCCTCTGTGCATGTGGGCATATGTGCTTGTGAGCCCAATGCCATATTTGAAGTCTTTCACCTCATGCTTGTCTGACAGCTGACCAAGTACCGAAAGTGTCTGTCACAGATTTTCACTGCAGTTCACAGCTAACATAACAGAGGGAGAGGGGAGGGGAAAGACAGTTCACAAAATGTATGAGGAAATGTGTTGGGAAGATGCAGGGATCTCTGAGTAGACAGAGTGTCTTTTGTCTCTCAGGCAGAATGATTCCCTGGCTCAAAGCCCACAGCGAAGCAAATAACAGAGCAGATTCATTATACCCTAATATTGTTACATGACAGTACATCTGGGAATTAAATGATAGACAAAGGTGAGCTCTCTCCCTATTATTTTTGTTTGCAATCTCAAGAAGTTGCTGTTGTCACACTCTTCAATAGCTTCTTTGTGTTCACTAGATCTGCACACAAAGCCCTTATATGCTTACTCGAAATAAGTCATAGTTACATTGCAAATGCTTCTTCATATTAGTTTTCACTCAATTGCTAAAAGAACAAGACCTATTATTGATCAGAGTTATGCAAAACGGATGGTATTTCTCTTTTTTACATCAAGAATAACATAACCATACTTATATATGAATGGCAAGATTATTTTTTAACCTTCAACATTGTATATTGAAGTCTGATGTCTGGTCTAAGCTAACTCAAACAACTACAGACAAGATGCATTGCATTCTGGAAATGCTTGCACTGCTCCATTGAATACAGAGATCTTTGACACAGATTATCTGTTTTACAGAAGGTTAAAGAATCTCAGTTTCTTCTGAAGACTTAGAATTTTTACATCGTCATGAAGATCTTGGTTTTTATTTCTACTTAAATTTTTACCTTTTCTTTTCCTTTTTCTATTTTTTTTAAGCCAGATGTAACTTTTTCTTTTTTTTAATGAGTAATTAAATACAACTTTAAACAAGGTTATGTAAGAATATGTAAATAAAGAAACGAAGAATAATCACACCTCTTCCCCAATCCATATGAAATATCACACCAACTATTTTAATAGTTATTTGCAGGTATTTACAGGTGGCATTTTACACTTTCACCATTTTGCTAATCTCTGTTTTCACCCATCTGCATAAGCTGCCAGGTCTGATAAATATCTTATTTTCTTCTGAGATTCTTGAGATTCTTGACACTTGCGTCTATGCTTTGATAGTTGCGCAACCTTGTGCCATTCAGCTGCAACATAGTAATTAGTGGCTTATTTTTGGAAGAAATGGTAGGTCTGCTCAGAAATCGTTTATTCTTTCAGTAAGATAAATCTCCATGAGCTTTGATAGGTAATGGGGAAATCATTTGGTGTTACACCTCTTCCTGATGAGTAGTTTCTTCAATATCCAGCCAAGTTGTGAATGCCCAATACCTGGAAGCATTCAAGGCCAGGTTGGACAGGGCTTTGAGTAACCTATTTTAGTGGAAGGTGTCCCTACCTGTGGTAGGGTGGCTGGAACTAAGTAATCTTTAAGGTCCTTTCCAACACAAAGCATTCAATGGTTCTGTATTTATTCCTATATCACTTGGGATTCTTGCAAGCATACAAATTCTCATAAAGTTTCTGGGAAGATGAGTCTGGACAGAGCAACAGTAATTTAGTTGGTAGACTTGTGATCTATGTTTTAGCTTCATTTGCAGGATTTTAGTCTTCAAAACTGCAGTTTGGGTTTTGAAAGAGAATTTTCCTAACGTAGAAGATGAACAGTAATTTTCAGGTTTTGAACTTGTACAATAAGCCCAGAGGAAAGGCCTAGAACATAAAAACACTAAGCACACAAGTAGGAACCTAAATAGATAAATTATGCTGTCACACCTTTATTTTGTAAGAAAGAAAAGTAAACAAAAATGGAAGTGTTGGAGTTGCCATCTCTCATGCTCTGAGGCTTTTTCTGTTGTATGCATATATATTTACAAATATATTTGTATATATACAGATACATAGATTATCCTTTTTCCCCTCCCTGTACATACATGCAGAAATATGTTTATGTGTATATACATACACATACATATAGAAGTGCAGCAGATCAATTTGTGACAGAGACTGTCCTTCAGCTCTTAAACAAGTTGATAGCTCAGCCTCCAAATTAGATGACTGCATTAAAATTGCATATTGAGGATGGTCTCTAACCCATGCTGATTCTTGAACCATGCTTGGACATTATTTTCACAACTACAGGTTGAGCAGAGAAGAGATTCAGAACAGCCCTGCAGAGAAGGACTTGGGGGTGTTGGTCCATAAAGATAGGCTGAGAAACTTTGGACTGTTCAGCCTGGAGAAGAGAAGGCTGCGTGGAGACCTCATAGCAGCCTTCCAGTATCTGAAGGAGGAGTATAAGGATGCTGGGGCTGGACTCTTCATTAGGGACTGTAGTGACAGGACAAGGAGTAACAGGTTCAAACTTTAACAAGGAAAGCTTAGATTGCATGTAAGTTCTTCGCTGTAAGGGTGGTGAGGCACTGGAATTGGTTGGCCAGGGAAGCTGTGAATGCTCCATCCCTGGTGGTGTTCGAGGCCAGGATGACAGAGCCTTGGGTGCCATGATTTAGATTGAGGCCCCTGCCCGTGACAGGGGGTTGGAACTAGGTGATCTTAAGGTCCTTTCCAACCCTAACTATTCTATGATTCCATGATTCTAAAGAGGTAGATGGGTATCCTTAAATTCTTACAGCACAGGGTGAATCAGTGAAAACTTGGCTATGCTTATTCAATCTCTGCTGGCTGTAGTGGGAAGCCTAGGTATCCAACTTGAACAAAGACCCCTCTGTATACATGCTTGAGGGCAGGTAAGCTGAGTTCCACCTTTGTGCTCTCAAGGCAACTTGGAAAGTGAAAACTCATGGCTAAATTAATTTGCTCAGGCAGACGTAAAGAGCTTTCTAAATTACTCTTTTTTTCTGCATATTATTTAAAAAATAGAAGCTTTAATATGCAATTTGAATATTCTCTAGCAATAGAACAATATTACAAGGCAATAGAGAAACTCTGAAAATAAAAATAATAGATCTTTCCAAAGCCCAAAATTAATGCAGTACATTTAAAATCACTGCTCTTTCACTCCTGCTGGTAGTCATCCTGGACCAGTGGAGGCCGTTCTTCCTTTTAGTACACACAGAATAACAGCCATCTCTTACTCTACTATAAATCGGAATGAATTTAGAGCAAGATATTTGCAAATTGCAGCAAATCCAGCTGAAGGCCATGAAGATGTGTGGGAGCTTGAGTTAATAATGTAAATGAAGATGCGGAAGAAGCTGCATTTGTTCAGCTTGGAGAAGAGAAGGCCATCAAGAAATTTATGATTTATACTTCAGCAGGGTCTCTTCTTCAAGCTGAACAGATTCTTTTTGGAGATGCATGATTAAAATACACAAGGGAACAGGCATGAACTCTAAATCAAGATGGAACAAAGAGGTGCAGCCAAAAGAAGGTCCCCTATCATGGGTCTGATACTGTGAGATGACTATGGTCATTAATGCTGGGGAAGTCAGTAATTTTCCACTTTGATAAGAAGGGAAATGTTCAGTAACATCAGGCGTATCCCAGGATTTAATACGGATAATTGGGTTCCTTCTCTCTTTTTTCCCCTCTGGTCTCTTTCCCCTAACTATCTTAACGAGGGGTGCATTCTCATGCAGTTTAGCGCCCTTGAGATGCTCATGGAGCATGACAGGTACAGGTACTGCTTGTTCTGCTTTCATTTTTATAGCTTTTGTTATACAGAATAACCTATTTAGCAGTGCCCATTAGTGGCACACATATGGTCCATGATGGAAACCTCAGACTTAAGTTCTTGAAAATTTCCGTACACTGATAACTTTTCCAAGCTGTCCCCACCTCTGTTCTATGTAAATGTATGTCTTAAATCTTGTCATTTCCACATCAACGGAGCAATGACTTACGGAAAATCCTCTTCTGCCAGTTGTTAAAGTGCGCAACTAACTTAAAACAGAGAGGTTGATTTTCTGGGGACTATTCTAAACAATGTTAAATATCCCTGCTAAATCAGTTGACATTGACTATGACTGTAGCCTATAAATATGAATGTACAAATGAGAGCCATTTTCTCATTTTCTCTTTGTAATTTCCTTTTTTTTTCTTTTTTCTTTGTCTCAGAAACAATATCACATGGGCATACTATGACAGATTGCTACTGTGAATCTGTTGCAATGCTTCCAGGTATTCATAATATAGTTTGCATTGCTAAGTTCTGTGAGGGAAAAATATCAAAGTTAAGGGATGATGCTCTGCTGAGACTGATGAAACAGTTCCTTCAGTTTACAGAATAATGACAAATGAAAATCTTTTACACACAAACCCAAGTTATCCAGGTCGTCTGTTAATGAAACAGATGTCAATCTGCATAAATGCCAGGCTTTCTTTTATTTCTGTGTTTCAAATACTTGAATTTCTGTCTCAGCAGAACTTAGGAGTATGTTCCTGATATGTTCCAATCACATTGGAGCACTGGGAAGTCATTGTATTCCCAGGCATATATTTACCACTCACCACTTTTATTTTTCAAAGTAGCATAAACAAAGCAGCATGTGTGGTTTTCCTGCTTTTTAAAAAGAGTTTTTTTACCAAAATTTTTTGATACTAATGCCACGTTCACAGACACTCATGCACTGTACCAGCATTTCACCAGACCAGAGATGTGTAAGTGAATAGTTCTCTTTGAAATTAGTGAGAACAGCAATAATATTAAGAAAGGATATAAGGAATTACTCCTTTGTCATAGATGCCACTTTTAGGAGTAGGACAGTATGACTTGTTTGCATATATTCAGATGGGTAGAACATAGATACCCACATCTCACTTGTCAGCCCCATCCTTCCTTTACAGACAACAGAGAAAAACAGGGGATTGAGGGGACATTACATCTCTATGTTTAATCCCCCCCTATTTTTTCACTGGTAACAACAGAAATGTGATCGTGTTGCTCAAATGTCCACACTACATTGTAGATACTCAAATCTGCAATGACCAGTTGACTTGCATTTCACCCTTACAAGAGTATCTAAATTCAAGAGACTAAGACCATGCCAGTATGTGTTGAAGTACTACTTAGAAATGGTTGCAAGACTCATTGTTCTTTAAAACTGAGGAAGGAATTTTTAATCTTCTATGTGTGTAACACATACCATGCTTTTGTTGACTTCTTTGATCCACAATAAAGCAGTCATAGATAAGATTCGCACTGATTTACTCATATTTGTTCTGAATTTAAAAGGCCATAACTGTTAATGTCATCTTTGTTGGCATGGCACATAGTCTGTTATGCACAAGATACAAAAACATTTGGTAATAGAAACATGTATTGTTTCAAACAAATAGGCAAGACAAATCCTCCTAACTGAACTTGGAATGTATTAGTAAACTCAACATTGGTAAAGCCACAACATATCTTCACAAGAGTTACTGTCATCTAGTCATTTACTGCCTAGTCTGTTGAAAAAGTGAAGACAGGTTTTGCAGGGATTCTTTTGGGTTAAGGTGTGTAAGTAGAGCGCATTAGACTTCCTCTAATATTTTGAAATAACATAGAATGTAACAAAATCTTTTCTTCATTTTTATTCCAAGGAAGACAAGGAACCTTGATCTCTGGTGCTGCAGCTGTTACCCAAAGGAAGTAATTAATATCTAGTGTCTATCTAATTTTCAGACAACTGAATTCCAATTTACAGAAGGTTCTAGGACTGGCAGAGAAATGCTGGTCTCATTCATTTCCATAGCCTTATCTGTTATAGGGAAAACATAACAGTAGCATAATTCAATGGGTTCTGAAACTGAACGAATGTGTTAGTAGCAGTGCTTAGCAGTACCCAGCTATTGCAAAGTAGTAAAAGCCCTGCGCAATTCTGGGAAATGCTGCTGCCACTGTAACCACTATTGGCAGTGCTACACCACAAAAGGTTGGTTCTTCCAATGAAGTGTAATATTTATAGTTTAAGCAAAATCTAGGATTTATTTCTCACCACAGTCCTGAGATGTTGTTCATCCATTAAACATGAAGGTTTGGGTTTCATCAAACTAGTCCTGGTTTGAAGATGATCATGAGGTGTGCGCACTTGTTTAATAGGGATTTTTAACCACAGGAAAAATGTAGACAGTACACAGCACGAGAATTTGCTTGCTTTTGTCAAGAAAAGGTTATGAAACCATTCAGGTTTCT
Source organism: Psilopsiagon aymara (assembly GCA_024733675.1). Lineage (NCBI taxonomy): Eukaryota > Metazoa > Chordata > Aves > Psittaciformes > Psittacidae > Psilopsiagon > Psilopsiagon aymara. The sequence continues at coordinate 18,581 of JANRGW010015737.1, forward strand.
CCAGAATTAAAGAGAATGGAATATAAATGTGATAGACCAAGAGCTTCAAAGTAGCGTTTTGGATACCTCTCAAATATTCTTATTGACTTTAAGGTGATCATTTTCGCATGCCTATATGTACCGTGCACACTTGGACTGAATTTTGATTTATACCAAGGTTTCCTTGGTCTTCTGTGACAACCTGGAGGGAACTTCAAATATGAGCAAATGGATTTGCTGCATTGTCCTCTCACCTGTTTACATTGCCACAATCACACTCATATACACAAAGACTTTGTGTATATGAGAATTTGCCTCTGTGCTTTAAGATGATCCACCTGAGATTCTTTTAGTATGAGACAGTTTAAACCTTGACCCTTTCCTGAGTTGCCTTATCAATGCTCAGAGTCTCATGAGGCAAATGTCATATTTGAAGGAAGGCTTTCTCTCCATCCTTTCCTGATCCTTGCTTTGCCTTAGTGTCCCATTTCTACCTTAGCTAAGGAGAGTAAAAATTACTGCAGGTAGCTAATATAGATTATTAGCCTCCAGAATTGGTCAGTGCCATAAATGATTTCCATTTTCCTAGGGTAGATTTTGCCAGCTTGGTTAGCTATCTGCTTCTTTACATTCTCTGTTCCAGTGCATCAAATAATTCAGAAATATTATATTTTCAGAAGTCATGATGAAATAAATATGTCTGGTTCTCTTTTCCCTATATACAAAAGAATGACAGAAGCTTAGACCAAAAAGAGAATAGTTAAGGAAAACAAACATACGTTTGCATTGTCTTCCATAATTGGAATTTTAAGATGAAGTGTGTTTGTCTGCTTAAGCTTTAGTATTCTTTGCAGCTTCATCATTTCACACATTAAGAAAACAAGGGCTAAGGAACACAATTAATTTGCAGGATAAAATAAACTACTGAAGTCTGCTTTGGTGTCTTTACCTAAAGTTGAATATTCAAGCTGTTATTTTCAATATCTATTACTGAGAACTCTGTGTTTAAACTCCTAGGACCTGTTGAATTTCTAAGCCCAGTGTGCACAGGTAGTTCAGCTGTCTGTGGAACAATTGCTTAAGACAGCTTACATCTTCCACAGACACTATATTTCTCTGATTTTATAAAGAATGGCCATGTAGTCAAGATTTTCCCTAAAGAATTAGATCCCCATAGATATCTAATCTTTTTAAAAGAAATGTGTTCTCATTCGCTTAGTGTACCAAATGTCTCATGAGATCTAATGATAAACTTTTACCTTTACCTAACTGATTGAATTTTTAGTTAATAAGTACTGAGCTAAAGTCACATTCCTCAGTTACTTGTCAAACCGGTTGTTGATTTCAATTCAGTATTATTTGAGAAAATACTTACTGAATAAAGAAAACTTCCATGCTAGCACTAATTTCCAGCATTCTTGGCTAATTAAAGCTTTGTCTACACTGGCAGCTGGGGACTTTAGGCAATCTCACGCCCATATGCACTCACCATTTACATTGTAAATCTTTTGGCTAGGTCTTAAGTGACAGTCTTGCCTGATGCTGCAAAAAATGTTGGCATGAGGCTGATCTGACCCCTTCATACCATGTGCTTTGAAATTATCTGGGCGCACAATCTGTAAGCACTATAAATCGATCTGCTGCAATCCCACAAATCCCAGCTTTTGACTCCTTGCAGTTCCTGAAAATAATACTTCTTTTCTTTTTGCAGCCCATAAGTACAGACAAATCTCAGAAAAATGAAAACCATACACAGCTGATTACTGAAAAAAACTTCATTTCATATGGTATAAGGGAAACTGTGATTCACTTTAGCCTTTTGTCAGGTGATATGCAGCATCAGGTATATGCTTTATGGTCCATTTATAGTCCTTGGGAAAGAGGGTTGGGGAGGGACAATTGGGTTCACTGTAGACAATTCAAAGTTGGTCATAAATGTCAGATTAGATTTCCTTTCTGAAACATTAGAAAGACAGTCCTTCAAGGTAGCTCATTGCAGAAGCATAAATTAACAAGATAGATAGAATAAATTTACCTTGCAAACCTTTTTTATACACAGATTTTGCAAAACTTATGTTTTGCAAAGATCTTTGTTTTATCATATAAGCACCTAAGAACAAGTCGAGCTTTTGTCTCATAGACACATGCAATGCATATTGAAGAAAAACATTTTAAAGACTAGCAGTCATGGAAATACAAGGAATGCTAGAATTTCTCAGACCATTCAGAAAGCAGACTGTTTTTATTGAATCCAAAATAGAGCATTTTTTTTGGCACTCTTAGTATCTTGTTCAGTGGCTAACGGTAGTTACAGTCCTTATTCCCTATAGTTCCTCTCTTTTTTTTCCCTCTAGATTTTCTGCATTTCTCATCATCATCAGTACTACTTATTCTTCAGATTAAAGGGGTGAATGATAATTTATCATATCTGCCTTCTTGACCTCTTTCAGCTGCACGTTGTAGTGCATATACATGTAGTACTATCCAGCCTAAATCCTGCCTAAATTAGAACTAGGTCTTGGATTTTTTTATGTAAAATATCCATTCTTTTAGGCAGAAATAAAGGTGCCCACACTGGGGGAGGTAGATATTTACATTAAGAGAGAAGCTTCCCTTTAAGGAGAAACTGGAGCTCCAGCTGAGAGACTGAAGCATGTAGAGTAAGCAGACTGTATCTTCCTCTACAGACCTGCAACGTGGGAAGCCTCAATGGAGGTCTGGTTGGAAAGTGAAAATTACTGAACAGAAAAAAATGTCTGCTGAAAAATACTGGCAGAGAAACTGCCTGCCAGTCTGGGAGCTCTGAGCCTGGGAAATAAGCCTTCAAACTAAAAACACCCCTGAAAACTGCATCTGGCCTCTTTGAAGTGTAGCTGAGGTTCCCAGAAGCCAGAGACATCCAGAGATACCATTGATAAGTACAAGGAACTGTAACAGAAATTTATTATCCGAAAAAGTGGAAACAGTCTGGGAAAATAAAACTAGTCTTAAAGAAGCCATCATCGTCTATTGGCTGGTACAGGTGACAAATCAAAATTAATAGTATCCATTGGCTCCTCAAAGTGGTGATGACCTATGTCCTCTTATTTCTGTACAATACAATAAGGACTTAATTTTTACACAAAAGGGAGCTTCTGTCTCTGAGAATTTCCTATTCTGCATGTCCCTTCCCTTCCCTTCCCTTCCCTTCCCTTCCCTTCCCTTCCCTTCCCTTCCCTTCCCCTCCCTTCCCTTCCCTTCTTGAGTCCATGGGCCTTCTGGTATTAAAAACTTTGAATCCAGTGTCACAAGCAACATCAGCACCACAAATGCCATCATCAACATGCTACTAGCTGTTGGAATTATTCATCATAGAAGGTCAGTGTGCTTTTCACCTTGTGTCTCTGGTAAGTTAGTGGACAAAGCAGCATAGACTGCAGCAGTCCTAAAATGCAATTAAAGTTTTATGGAAAAGCATTTATTTAAATAGATATTTGTATTTTCAGATCTTACAGTATATTAACTGAGGTGGCAGCCTGGGACAGATGTTTGGCAGCAATACTTGAAATCTTCCAAGGCTGCAAGATGTGTTTCTGGTGACCACATATCAAGTCTCCTCAAAAGATTTCCAAGGAAACAGCCCAGCTGTTGTACCTTGAATTTCAAGTTCGTATCCGTCTGAGGTAGACAAGATCCAACACCCGGCTAGATAAGCAGAGTTGGTAGAGTCATCTCTGAAAAGGAAAAAAACATTTTTGAATTCCCTGAACTGCTGCAAGTTTAATCACCTGGAGAGTTCCTGTAAAACCATCTATCTCAAAAACAACGAATAATTAACACATCAGTGTGACAGCATTGAATGACTAATACCAAAACATATGTGACTACAGGAAGTTGTGAATGCTCCATCCATGTTCAAGGCCTGGTTGGGCAGAGCCTTGGGTGACATGGTTTAGTGTGAGGTGTGCTGCCCATGGCATGGGGGTTGGAACTTGATGATCTTAAGGTCCTTTCCAACCCTAACTATTCTATGATTCTATAATTCTGCAGGAAAAGATTGTCTTAATCTTGGCAGTAAGTGCTGAATGGGGATGTTCATTCTGAAATGCTCCAACCAAAGATATCTCAATTATCAAAGTTGACAACATAATCTGAATTTTGCCAGATTTCACACGTGTAAGATACTGATTTCATACCTGTGAGATACTGATTAGACAAGTCTGCTTAATAAGTCTTTCAGCCTATCTGCACATGAATCCCATGGTACTGGGATGTTTTATGATAGTTTCCATCAACTACAAATTTTATAGTTCTCCAGCTGATGGACCAGCCTGTATATTTATACTCATAAATCACATAGGGCAAGATGCTACCCATTGCAGTACAATGTAAAGCCTATTGCTTAAACTGTTGGCACAGGCGATAGCTGGATCTCAGGCTGATAAATACTTTCTGGACAATTAGAGGGTAAAATTCAGGAAGGACTATTTGCAACTAACAGTTTAGGATCCAGCCATACTTTTTGGAGTGTAACAGCTGTAGCTGAGCCCAATGGCCTTAGAGTCAGAAGACATGCCTATCTATGTTTACATCGCTTGAATAAACATAGTCCTATTTGTAGAAAGAAAGGACTATATGATGTCACATAAACAAAGCTTTGTCACCTTATAGTGTAGTAAATTCAGGCTCTGTATATCATGTAGACAGTGGAGTTAATTGCTGGAGTGACGACATATGGAGGTTAAGAGAATAGTTCTTGGTAGGTTTATAAGCCACATTAAGTTTATAATACTGCTACTGTAAACCATCCCAAAACACTGAGTAAGTGCAGTCTCCCATAAAGGCTGCATCTGAGCCTGAATTCACTGTGTATCCTGATGAGAGGAATCTGATCTGAATGCAGATCTGACTTAAGACACAGTGGGGTTATGCATTTTGGTAGATACTACTCACAACACTTCCACTTCAGGACACTTACATAATGTATTTATTTTTCCTAACAAAAAAACAAAGCCCAGTTTTGCACTGGAAAACCACACCATTACCACATTTGCTCATATACTACTGAGAACCACGGGCTTCTGCAGGCATAAGGGTACACTCATTTAAACAGAAATGTTGATTGTGAATCAGTTGAGTTCAGCTTCTGCAATTTTGTGTTTGCAGCAGATAAATAGCTTGAAACATATTGGGCTTTTGGTTTTTTCACAGAATTTCTAGGGTTGGAGAAGACTCCTGGAGATCATCTAGTCCAACCAAAATAGCCAGGATAATTGAATGATATTTAGTTATTTATTACTTACATTTCAGCAATAAAGGAGAAGTTCATAACATTTTCTCAGTCGGAACTGATACAGAAAAACATTTCTTGCCATAATTTTGGTAATGAAACAAGCCTTTTTCTGTGATGTCCATTTTAAAAAACTAGTCAATAGACTTTTAATGAAAGGAGTGATAATTCATCTTCAGATTCACAGGAAGATTGTAGAAATGAATGATACTGAGACATGAAGTAATTTGAGATATTTGTCTTTCTTTTTGCCTCTCTTGAAGTTATATCTTAAACAATATCTGATCACATCCAAGCTGAGAAACCTTTTCTGTCTTTGTCATTCGTGTTCCCAAGTGGCATAAGCAATAGTCAGGTTTTTACCAGGCTGTTACTGGGGACACCAGTAGCATGCAATGTGAGCAATACAGTCCGAATATGAAGCTCTCTCTGGGTTAATTGACCTGCTGATATTGGAGTGAATTAGTATGGCAGTCATAGTACCACAGCTTTCAGGATCTGTGGAGCTTCATGAATTCTGAAAGTATTCTTTGTAATAGGTATTCCTTAGCTATTTAATTGTATCGCATCTGGTGGAAGTTTCAGCTAATCCCTTCCATTTACTTAAGCACTATCTATCATTTAAAATCAAATACACTCTTACAATCATTTCACAATCAGTTCAGCTTGGCTTAACACTGAGTGACTCCCAGCAACTCCCAAGGGAGTGTCATATATAAATAATCCTGATATTTAATGTCTACTTTAATGGACAAATAAAAATGGATTAAAGGTAGTGTTACCCTTATTTTTTTATAGGATTAAAAATAAAGGAAGTCTTACATTGTCCTTGAAAAAGTAAATTCCACGATACAGTACTGATACGAAGGTTGCAAACAAGCAATCCAGTTCTTGATGCTGGACCACTTCTGTGCTAGTGCTTGACTCAACATTTTAACAGATCTGCATAACCTGGTATACGTAAAAATGTAGAAAAGACACTCTGCCAGCTGTGGGGCACAGCAGCTAACTTTGTGTTCTCTCTAATACTGTTTGTATATTAGGGAAAAAGCAGGTTTTGGACCTGCTAACCGCTTATGAGCTGAGGATTCCTTCATAGTATGGCTGTTCCCAGCTGACTTCGACAAATTCATTTGTGTTCTCCAGAGTTTGTCTCAACAAGTGTTTCAGGCAATTTATTCTATACTGGGTCTCTGTAATATTTAATATAGTTTTCCAATAGCAGCTGACTGATGTTGAAGCAATCATGGTCAGGCACTGTCTGAAAAGCATCTTGGGAAAATGATGAGAATGAGCAATTAGATCATTTAAATATTTTAGCCTGAACATCAAATCATGTTCTCAAAACCTAGTGTTGGACAAATGTTTGCTATTCTTCTTACAGCTTCACATGAGAACAAATCTTGGATGCAAGACTAGAAGGAAATTTCTGAGCTGTTAAATCTAGTCCCACTGATATTTCAGACAACTAAATTAGATAGTTTCTTTTAAATTCATAAAATATCCTCTTTAAAACAGTTTATATTTCTTATCACAATAGATCATTCCCGAACTTTGGCCAAGCACTTTAAACTCCTTACAGCTGATGTTGGATTGCTAAGGAAGTGTATTAAGCAGAGATACAGAATATATCTCTCCTCAGTAACAGGATCTGACTGCTTGTTATTCATGAGCTATCTTTCACCACAGAAAATCAATATTATCTTTTTGTCTGAATAGAGGTAAGAATTACTTACTTCAATTTACGTTGTACAAGCACTGAGGCCACAGCCAAGAAGACCTTTCCTAACTGTCCTCCTTAAACAGGGGAAAGCAGGAAGGAGAATAGCAAAAATGGTTACAAAGAATAGATAAAATTATAGGGTTTTATTCTTTTTGCAGCATCTCCATATTTAATCACATAATTTTTTTAACCAATAGAAGTAATTCAGAGATCTTGTGATACCATGGGTCAGAAGTTATGAGCCATTCATAAGGCAGCAGTGTCTTAGCCAAAAATTAGTACTTTCAGAGCCTAGTCAAAGAGTCTTGTGGATGGATCACATATTCTCTGCTTGTTTAGTTCAAAGAAACAGCACCCTCTATATATCTTTTCTGTTGGTACCACCTTGGAGGTAATATGTTCGTAGCAAAAGGCATAGAAAAGAGGCGGTCACGAGACTGAGATCATGTGCACACAGTCTAAACAGAAGGTCATTTTATTGCATTTGTTCAATCACAGACACTCTGTATATACCTTTTGCATTTTAATGGCATGCTTTGCAGTTTTATTCTTGTACTTTATTAGGAAAAAGGAATAATGCAAATATTTTCATTTGTGAAGAAGTACTAATACTTAATACTCAGAGTAACCATAAAGATAGAAACCCTGTATAAAGTCTGGGGCCTTATGCACTCATAACATTAGCAGTGAAGGATGGTATTCTATCTGCTTAACTACCCTAACCCTTATGAAAGGGAGAATATATAAAGGATAATGAAGCATGATTGCAAATGAAATGAAAGCAAGTTGCTAGTGAGTCTATACTTTAAAAGATGAGGTACCAACTTTTGCTTTATTAGCTTCAAGTTCATTTGCTTCAATTAAATTTCTAGAAATAAGTAAAAAATTCCTCTTTAACCATTCATTTGCAGTTATAAATTTGCAGAGATTTGCCATTGGAACATTACTATTTTAAAACATAATGTGACTAAATTACCATAGACTTTAAGTGCTGTTATAAGAATCAGATCACTGGCATTCAAGTCATCTATTTTTTCTTGAGACATATTTGTTACATCTACAGTTTAAAATCAATGTTTACTTAACAGAAATCTCCTTTCACATAGCTTGGGAGATTCAGGCAAGCTGATTTCTGGTCTCTTTCCTTGTTCAAGGTATGCTGTGGGATTTCACACTGGATTTCCTGCTTTGAGGACAAATCTTTTATAGAAATCAAAGAAACTAGGATGTTGCACAGGATAACCTTAACCTTTATAAGAATTGCTCCACATACTCTGCTTGTTCAGTTGCTGTGTGTTCAGTTTGTTCATCTGAAAAAGAAAATCTCCTATGACACCTTTGTGATGATTTACAGCCAGTTCTCCTAAAAGTGGATGGAAGTAATCTTCTATTTGCTTTTCTTTTCAGATGAGCAGAGAGACAAAGCAAGGATGACAAAATCTGAACCTGAGCCATGTCAAGTGAATCTTCAGGGCACTGGAGTATCCTTTTCTTTCTTTTTTTCTTTTTTCTTTTTTTTCCCTCAAAGTATTTGTTGCTGTCTGAGGTCAAAACATTTTATTTTTTCTTATTTTTATTCAGACAATTCTTTCATGCAAAGGGGTATAAAATTCTCTTCCAAAATGGGTAGCCATGGCTTTTCCAATACAGTATATATTAATATACAGTTTATCCCATAAACTTGGAACACATTTTCCTGCTGCTAAACTTCCTCCTTTTTCAGAAGTGATACAAGACACAGGTATTTATAAGCCATATAATCTCTGACAATATTTCAGAAAGCTACTGACCGCTCAGAGTACAAAGATATTACTCCAGTGATATTGACTGGCTAGTGAAATTATGAATCTCCTTTCACTGGTACTGAATGATGATGATACAATATGTGACCTTTTAAATGCTTATAAATATTATACATGCTTTTACAGAAGTCAATTTCAACACTGTCAAAATATTTACTTACTTATAGTGGATTTGGGCTTATAATTAGCTAAAGGATCCTGCCTCATTCATTCGAGGCAATTGAAGGATTAATTGACTGAAAGCAATTTTTACCAGCCACCTGCATGAAGGAGCATTTGTTGAAATTGCCTTTTAGCTGTAAACAATTATCAGATTTGTTACCGACAGTATCACCTCGACCTTCATTAACCAACAGTTCCTGAATCCTGCAAAACTGAATGTGCTTAATTATAATCCCAGCCTACTATGCTTATTATTGCAAGTGCATTGTTACCATAAAATTAAACTTATTAATTGAAGCTTTAATGCTGAATGAAGCAATAGCCAAGATAGAGTTTTCAAGTTCGCATGTGGCATGGTGATTGTGTGACTGGACAGGGAAACACATTAATTTTTGACCACTGAAGGGAGGTTTTGTCACCTTTATAATATCTGTGAAAACCGAGATATGATATTAAAATCATAGAATCCTAAAATGGTTTGAGTTGGAAGGGACTTTAAAGGTCATCTAATTCCAACTCCCCTACCATGGGCAGGGACACCTTCTGTTAGACCAGGTTACTCAAAGTGAAGAATTTCTTCATAGTAACTAACCTAAATCTATTTTTTTTTTTTTAGTTTAAAGACATTCCTCTATGTCTTATCCTTTCATGCCCTTGTAAAAAGTCCCTCTCCAGCTTTCTTGTAGGCCACTTTTGGTACTGATAAACTGCTCTTAGGTCTCCCTGAAGCCTTCTTGGGGCTGAACAAGCACAGCTTTCTCAACCTGTCTCCATAGGAGAAGTGCTCCAGCCCAGGGAACATTTTCATGGCCTCCTCCGGACTTGTACCAAAAGGTCCAGTTCCTTCATATGTTCTTATGCTGGGAGGGGACCCTTAGATGCAGTACTCCAGGTGGGGTCTCACAAGAGTGGAGTAGAGGGGAAAAATAATCTCCCTTGACCTGGTCACTCTCCTTTGACAGAATATTGTGCTAGTTGACAACTTTATATTGCAGCACTCTCACTATTTAACAATAACTTTGTGAGCAGTGGAACTGCTGAAGCTGCAGATAGGATTTAGCTGTCAGAAGACATCTATATTTAGGTGATCCTGCCCCTCGACTCTGCTCTTGTGAGACCCCACTTGGAGTACTGTGTGCAGTTCTGGCGTCCTCAACATCAAAAAGACATGGAACTTTTGGAAGAAGTCCAGAGGAGGGCCATGAGGATGATCAGGGGACTGGAGCACCTCCCTTATGAAGATAGGATGAGAAAGTTTGGGCTGTTCAGCCTGGAGAAGAGAAGGCTGCATGGAGACCTTATAGCAGCCTTCCAGTATTTGAAGGGGGCTATAGGGGTGCTGGAGAGGGACTCTTCATTAGGGACTGTAGTGATAGGATAGGGGGTAACAGGTTAAAACTTTAACAGGGGAAGCGTTGATTATATATAAGGAGGAAGTTCTTCACTGTAAGGGTGGTGAGGCACTGAAATGGGCTGCCCAGAGAAGCTGTGAATGCTCCATCCTCTGCAGTGTTTGAGGCCAGGCTGACAGAGCCTTGGGTGCCATGGTTTATTGTGAGGTCCCTGCCTGTGGCAGGGGGTTGGAACTAGATGATCTTAAGGTCCTTTCCAACCCTAACTATTCTATGATTCTATGATTCTATGATTCTGTCTACATCTAGGTGAGCACTACGTGTTCAAATCACATTACAGTCAACAGAGTAGTCAATAGAGGAAAATCTACAGCTGTTCAGCTAACCAATTGGGTGGATAGCTCCAAGATTATCATCACCTTTCTCTTGTTAGGGGCACCAATATCCATTTCTGTTTTCTATGCAGTCAGTGATCTTTATGTCAGTTTACAATACATACCTATGATGAGTTTGATGTCACAAAGTGAAAGAATAATGTTTCATGTCTGCTCCAGTCTGATGTAAGTTTATTGCATGCCATTCGTTATATAAGACCTTCCTTGCTTTGCTCTGTGGATCATTCACTGAAGTCAACTGCCCTTTCTTTCAAGCAGTATAGTTTTGAAGATGATCCAGGAATTCTGACTCATAGCTGAGATTTGACCTGATTTTTTTCCCTTTGGTTATTGATCACAAAAAAAAAATAAGTAATTAAATAAATAGTTCTGGAATGATTTACAAAATGGATATAGAGGCAACCCTTAAATCAATGGTGCTCTTTCTGAAGTAACACAAGTCATGCAGAGTAAATCTTTTGCTACTGTGTAACAAGACTTAATTTAGAATGCAAAGCTGTTTGTTCCTTTCTCATGGTGCCTTCTTATGGTTCATCAAACAAATGATTCCCATCCCTAAAATTTTTCTTACCAATTCTGAAATTCTATAAAATAACTGATGGCAATAGGCTATAGGTCTAATGAATCTTACTCATGGGAATAGGCTATGGGTCTAATGAATCTTACTCTGGAGCTTTCTCACTTTCTGCTCCCAAAACTCCACTTAGGGTATTCATGCAGATTGAAATACCTTTTTTAAATCCTGGAAACAAAATGGCATCAAATCCCCTTCTGAAAAATCCTATTGTGAATCATAATGGACGCAAACCCAGATTTTAATTCACCTATCTTTAGTGATGCCTGGAAGTACAGCTCTGCCTACATTGCAAATATTACATTATTCTTCCTGGGTGTGGATTTGTTTGATAGGGGATCATCAAAAAATTGAAGTCAATATATTTAGAGGCATCTCCTAAAACCTTTTTTCATTATTGATATATTTATGACACTCTGGTAAGCCTAGTGATAAGGAAGTATGGCATGGAAAATAAATATTTTGTAAGAAACCTTTACAATTTTAAAAATATTTCTTCTCCTTTTGGGTCAGCTTCTCCCCTTCCATTCATATATGAAACAGCTTTCAAACATGCTTGCTTGTTGGTAATTTTTTTCCAAAAAAAGTAATTAGATGATTGCTGGCCCATTATCAATACAGAGTGGGGCACTCTCCTCACCTATTCTGCTCTTCTGAAACCCACTTGGAGTACTGATTCCAGCTCTGGGGCCCACTGCACAGGCAAGACATGGACATGTTGGAACAGGACCAGAGGAAGGTCATGAAAATGACCAGAGGGATAGAACACCTCTTGCATGAGGAAATGCTTGTACAGTTGGGGTTGTTGAGCCTGGAGAAGAGCAGGCTATGGGGAAACATTACTGGGGCCTCTCAATATATAATGGGGGCTTATAAGAAAGATGGAGAAAGACTTTTTATCAAAACCTGCAGTGGCAGAAGAAGGACTAATAGTTTTAAACTGAAGGAAGGGAGAGTTAAGTTAGATATAAGGAAGAAATTTTTTACTACAAAGGTGCTGAGACACTGGAACAGGTTTCTTAGCAATGTTGTGGATGTCCCATCCCTGGAAGTGTGCAAGTCCAGGTTGGACAGGACTTGGAGCAACCTGGTCTAGTGGAAGGTTGCCAGGGCAGAGGGGTTAAAACTAGATATTTAAGGTCCCTTCAACCCAAACCATTCCATGATTATAAATGAAAAAGATGCAAGCACATTCAGGCAAAGAATCAGTATCACTCATCCTTTGATCCATCAATCAGTTAATAAACCAGTGTAGTATACAGATTCCCAGTACTTTTTTATGTTTTTGGAAGGTAGTCAATACTTAGTGACTAAGCAAAACATTCCTTCAAAGTTCTTTGCCTTTTAACTTTAAAAAAATCATAAGAAATTTTTAGTAGCCAAAAACCAGTGTCTACTTTGTAACTATGAATTTTTTTATTTCCTTCAGAAATGTTGAAACAATACTTGATTTGTGGTAAGACATTTAATGTAGTCCTTTTTTATGGATCTTGAGCATAAGATCCATCGTTTTACGCTAGTTTTTGAAATCCCTCTAAAGAACGTCAGTCATTTTCCCAAATTACTGATGTCAATATGACACACTTTAGATCGGGATTGGTTTCCCCAGAGATAAGTCTGTATACACATATATACTTAAGTATATACACATATATGCAATTTCATGTTTCTAAGTCTTTACTGACATTTAAAAGAGGAATTTTTGTCTTTTTAATATAAAAAAATATTTCAAACATTGCTTTTCTTACAAGATTTGTCACAGAAGTTGTCAGAAAAATACAAAATACATTTTCAAGAGTTGAAAAACTCTCCCCTTCCAGGTTGACCATCATCCTTAGTTGCCTTAATGTGGAGAACTGTTCCTTCCAGAATCTGCTTTATTTTGGAAATGGGCACAGCTCACTATAATGTTATGGGCAGCAAAAAATGTCATGCACCCCATGTAAAGAAACATTTTCCTGTTGTAGAAAATTTCTGAATGAAAAAGTGCCATGATTTAGACTATTAATTTTTTCTTTTTTATACTTCGACTAAAAATAAAGGAAAAACACACAAAAAAGCCCCACCGTATTGGTACACTCCATAAGTGCCAGTGTTACTGCTTATGAAAAATAAGGAAACCAAAGTTTAAAGGAAGTACCATCACCAGTTTCAAGAATGCGGTGTTCCTAAGACATAGGAAATAGGTGCAAAATAAGAAACATGACTAAATTAACAGTGTAGTCACTGAGGTGGAAAAGGAACATCAAATATCCTGGCTGACGTCTTGCTTGTTCGAATTTATTGAGATGAGGAAGTATTTACTCAAAGGAAGAATTCTGGAGTCATATAATGCAACCTTTGATTAAATGAGGAATAGAGCAGGATTTTTTTCACTGAGAAATATCAGTCTTTGACACAACTCCTAGATTTTTTGACTTTAATAAGGTTTTCATAAGGGATGATTTCTGTCTAAACAGTAATTTATTTCATAATATAATGATATTAAACTTTTTCTGTTTATATATATGCAGAAGTATCATCAAATTATTTGATATCTGAAGATTTTCAAAGATACTTAATGTCATAATTTTATGAAGGAAACTAGATATGAAGGAATCAAGGTTTGATAACCAGAATAGTAGCCTTGCGAGTTGGACTAGATGGCTTTTAAAGGATTTTTTTCCTACCCAAAACGTTGTACGATTGTATCATTATTTTTTTAAAACCAACACTCTCTACTACCTGGATAAGAGTGCTCAAATCTTCAAAGAATTTCTAAAAATGCCACCAGTCATCTTATTATTCTGGTCTTTGATTTTAGCTGAACTGACTCCTGCTTTAAGCTTTGATCAGTCAATGCCTTTGAGAGAGGAATAGTCATCAATTCGGTCTATTTTCAGTTACAAATTTGGAACCTACATAATCAGTCCAAAAAAAATTGAGTCCATTCTTGCTTAATCACATATGAAAATTGCTTGGATAAATCTCTGCAGTTGCAGACTGCCATATGATTAGAGCAAGGAGGTGTTTTAATAGATTGGTCCATTATAACATATTGGTCCATATGGACCATAAATAACAAAGTGCCATCTGTGTTTTAAATTAAGTAAATGTGTGTTGGCACACACTTTATTTAAGTGCGAAAATATTTTGCAAATATAAAATGGATTAGGTGTTATATTTTGAAAGTTCAGTTCACTAACTCCCCTAGCTAACTGTGTAGTAATTTCAGAGCTGTAGCTGTCTCTGTTTTGCAACAATAAAATTCCCCAGAGCTTGGTACACCATACTGTTTTACAAATGAGCACATAAGCATTCATTTCCTGCCCAAGTTCAGCACTGACTCACAAAGGTGATATCCTGTGGCCTGTGTCATTTGAGGAAGCAGACCTCGATAAAATCCTCTGAACGTGCTTTATGTGTACCACAGAGAATAGACTCTGTAGTGAAGCTTGGCTGCTGTTTTGATGTAAGAAAAGGAAGCATCAACAACAGAAGCTCCTGGATGCAGCTGGAGATGTTCCACTTCCATATGACATTTTAGTGGCTAAAATACATATATAAAAATGAAATTGTGAAGTAATAGGCTGATTTTCTTTTCTTCCTAAATGAAAACTCAAATATTTGGTCTTTTCAGACAGGAATCCAGCACAAAGAACATTCTGATTTTGACTTCTGATTTCATTTCCATCCCTGTGTCCCTTCAGAAACTTTGTTGCATATTCAGTGCCTGAATGAAGTGAAAGGAGCTCAGCACTGCAGTGAGAAGGAATAAATCAATACCAACAACATGCTCAAGGGCGGGAATGGATGTTAAGAAAGAAACTGAAATATGTATAATTAACCAGAGCTTCCAATTTAATTGTGAATTTTAGCTAATATTTAACAATCATCTTTCTGGAAGAGGTAGGTTTTTTATACAATTGTAACTTTTACCTCTGTGTTTCCATATTAGACCTGAATATCATAGAAATATTACTCTACATCACAGCAAACTACTATATATTCATATATATATTTATATATATGTATATATGTATAAATACATAGAGAAAATGAGACAGAGAGAGAGAAATGTTGACAGGTAGTAGAATTAATTCAAATGTTTCTTCTGCAATATGGAGCACAATGAAGTCTGGTTCAATGCTTGTTGGAGTTAAAATATTCTAAAACAAATAAGATGCCATGGCAGGTAATTAATAATTTTTATCTTAATAAAAAGTGAACATTAATAGTTTAAACATGATTGAACTGAGATTAAATGTTCAATGAAAATCCTCATAGTCTGTCAGTTTGGTGATATTTCTCCCATCTCCCACTTTCCTCCCATTTTAACATATCTATGCCATAGCTTAATTTTGACTCATTTCTTAAGCATAACTTAGGTCCATCACTGGCACAAGGGCAGAGAACTGAACAACTGGAGAGTCACTTAAGGCAAAATCCATTTCCTTCAGGGACTGGGCAACTATAACTTCTCTGGCCAAGCACAACTTCTCTGGGCAACCTGTTCATATTATATGTTTCTATCTTTTCCCTTGGACTACAGACTGGCTGCATAGTGATTTCAGACGTAGCAGTTGGACTGTCAATATCTAATGCTTGGGGGTGTGAATCTGACAATGGATGCTATCTCCTAATAACAGTTTGAAGACTAGACTTGCACATCTTTAATATCACAACCCTCTGTGTGCAGTGTTAGTCACTTCTAGAGCTGATGGACACACTGCCAGGAAAAGAGTCACGCTCAGAAAAGGTGTGTGGGGTGTGGAGGTCATCCTGTTCAGTGCCTCTCCAGAGAGCTCTCTTTCAGGGTGTTATAGCAGTAGCATCTATCCCAGAAAGGAGACAATGACTGCTCTTGTACTTTCCTTGTTTTCATTTTTCCACAAGGGAAGCTATTCACAATACCTTCAAAGGTGTTCTCAATTAGGGGTCTGAAGGGAGGCTACTTAAAAAAAGAAAAAATTTTATCTAGGAGCAAGAGTAACATCAGGGAAGAAGGCACTATTTGAAAATGCACCACAGAAGACTGTGCAGGCTGAGACTTCTCTATTTTCTGCCCCCTTACCTGCATAATATGAAATAAGTCTTCCAAACTGGAATAAGAAAAAAAATTACAATACATATTAGATGATAAATGTGATCTGGAGTAAAGTTCTTCCAGTCTCTCCTTACTGAAGCAAGTGATTTTTTTGTAAAATAATGAACTATTTAGCTGGAGAGATGAAGTATGCAAAGCTGCATTATTGCATTCCTTGATAGCTACAGAGCACTATTCTGTGGAAAAACCAGAGCTGTTTCTCTTGCACCCAAAAGTCTGCGTCATCATTTAAAATTTTATCTCTAACTCTTGAGTATTTTTCTACTTACAATTCACTTACAACAAAATAGCTATAATAAAAAAATATTTTAATATCCCTAAACCTCATGTTTCTCATGTAGCTGCATATTTTACTATGAGAAAGCACTTAACTTGCTTACATATCTAACTTTCAGAGAGAGGCTGTGATAAAAGTACATTGACAATCTATATTTGGGGTGCATGTCTGCCAGTAGCTCTAGTGTCTTTCCATAGAGTCCACCAACTGTGTGAATCTCACCCTTAAATGGCAACTGTATTGTATTTGGAGATGTGTAAAAATGAAAAATTAGAAAATCTTCTCTATTAATTAAGTTTTGCAAAATCTCAGGATCCTTTACAGATTCAGCTCTGTGGTCCAAGGTGCTTATTTTGAGGATATTTTGACATTTCTGCACCTGAGAGGAACTATAGAAAGAAAATAAAACAGGGAAAAAAAAAAAAAAAAAAGATAAAAGCATTTGCATCCACTGTGTGAGACTGTGGATGAAGCTATTTGGGCAACCCAGGAAATTCTTATTTCTTTAGATCAGTGGGGATATGTTCAAAGGACACCAGCAGGGCCAGCAAACCCAGCCCATAAAGAAAGGCAGATCTTTCAAAACTATCTGGCAAGTGCTTCCATGTACCCTGTCCCTAAAAGAAAGAGATAGAACAACAGATAGCATATTGATACATCTCTGTAATTTAATTGCTTATCTTTAAACTCTTAACAGGAAAATTAAAAACCCTGGCTTGTTAGGAGGATCTATGACACATTCTGTGGATCACTGATCTTTCTTCCTACTGTGAAATTAAGACTTTCAGGGTGAATTTGACTTGCTGTGAACTGGGAACTTTGGCAGCTAATATTCAGCTGCTGATCAGTCTAATTAACAGATAGAGTTGTGAGTGAAGAAAAAAAATTGGAGAATGGCCAGTACATGCTCACTAAAGACTCAAAAGCATAACAAGGACTAAGAAGTTGAATAAGTGTGCAGGGTTTTGTATTAGCTTCTAAACATGCCAGGTTCCCTGCCTATGCTTGATTGAACATCTTCAAAATAAGACAAAATGTTAAACACAGCAGAGGTGTGAAGATAAAATTCCTGGTTTCCTATATTTACTACTAATCATGGACTAAAGATATTACAGCAATTTAAGTTTGCTTCCAGTTTTATTTCAGTCAGTGTTCAGGAAAGATCTACTGTAGACTGGCTGAAGTATCACTGTGAAATAACTATTTTCTGGGGTGCAACTTAATTTTATCTCTGTATTCCTCTTTTCAGCTGTAGAAAACACCTCTAGAAGAGTTCCTGCTAAAGGTGATCGTGAAAACTGTGATTTTCCAAGGACTAAAATGAAGAACTCAGGTCTCTTGAACCCCTGCCAGGCAGCAGTAAAGTCTCAACAATACTTATCAGCCATTTTCTATCAAACTGAGATCAGTCCCTTTTTCGATGAAGTGAACATATAAGTCAACACACAGTGATCTGGATTTTGTCATAAAGAGAAATGTCAACAGCTGTAGAAGCTATTTTAAGTTAATTCATTTACTTCTCAGTACTTAATTGAAAGGAAAGACAAGTCTTCAAGCAGTATTGGTTTCCACCATGTAGGCTGTATCATGCACCCTACTGTGCATGCACATATACAAACACAGATGTTCATGAACACTTATATTCACTTGAAATAGCATGTTTGCAACTGTTAGCGATTTTTCTAAAGATGATGTGGAATCTTAAATCTTTTCATGTGCCTTGTAGCAGAGCTGATTTGAGATGTCACAGGCAAAATTGCATTTTGTCACTGACAGAAGTGTGAAGGCTTTTATTGAGATTGATGTGATGAGTCACAGCATCCATGGGGCTCTGGGGGATGAAAATGTGGGTTTGAAGGAAGCTCCAGGGATGTGAAGGGGGGCTTAGGTATAAGATCGAGAAGGGTTGATGAAGATTTGAAGAGCAGTGAATGATTTCAGGAAGTTATTCCAGGGAGAAAACTACTTTCCCCCCTTTCTTACTTTTCATTAACTTCACCGTGTCAGTTGTTCAGATTGTGAGGTTGAAGTCAGACTGTAGCATGCTCTTCTACCACCAGTCTCCTCCCCTAAAAGCACCTTCTATGTCACACATTCTCTTATAGAATCATAGAATCACAGAACGGTTGGGTTGGAAGGGACCTTTAAAGATCATCTAATTCCAACCCACTTGCCACAGGCAGGGACATCTTCCACTAGACCGAGTTGCTCAAAATCCCATCCAACCTGGCCTTGAACACTGCCAGGGATGGGGCAGCCACAGCTTCTCTGGACAATCTGAGCCAGTGCCTCACCACCCCCATAGTAAAGATGTCTTTTTCATATCTATTCTAACTCTAACCTCTTTCAGTTTAAAATCATTGCTCCTTATTCTATCACTTCAGGCTCCGGCAAAAAGTCTCTCTCCAGCTTTCTTATAAAAAGTCCCACATAAAGGGATCTCTAGACCCACTTTAACAAGTCCATGTCTTCCTTGTACTGGGGGACCCACAGCTGCATGCAGTATGCTGGGGTGGGGGTGGTTCGTGAGAGCAGAGTAGGGGGGAAAATCATCTCCCTTGACCTGCTGGCCACCCTTGTTATGCAGCCAAGGAGATGATTGGCCATGATTATCTTCCTGGGACTCTTGGCCTCCAATCATTCCGGTGAAGACTGGGAGGGGATCTGTCTGGTCCTGCATTAGGGTAATGGAATGAGGGAGAGGGGCTGTAGGCAGATCCTGGAGCAGCACTGAAAATGTAGGCTCAGGGCAGGAGAATGCATGTGAAAGACAACAGGTGGGTTGAGAAGGACTCTTTCCCTTCTGCACTACCAGATTTATCTCAGGGGCAAGAGCAGTGAGGCTGTTTGTGTCAAGCTGTGCAGGCAGGAAACAGAGTTAGCATTTCAAATGCTACAGCTTATCCACATAACCAGGCTTGCCTTGTGACCCCTAGTATATGAAAGATAGTACAACTATTGTGTTGCTCCAGCAGACCATTTTCTGAGGTAATTATTTTGCCAGCTCTAAAAGCCACTTACTGAGGATTCTGTTAGGATAAAATACAAGCCATAGAAATGTGTCTCCAGTTACTTGCTCGACTGTAATACAGCAGAAAGAGAAGGAACCATTTGGCTCAGAGTTCAAATTCTATTCTTTCTTTCCACAGTCCCTACCTCCAAATAATTCATGAGGCTTGGACCTTGCTTTACTGGCTGGGCTTAAACGTGACAGTTCTGGTGAATCTGAAAATCTACTGCAGTTTGGCTGTAGTTCACTTGGATTTGATAAATTGCATAATATGAAAAAAAATACTTTCTATGAAATTTCACTGTGTTCAGGATCACAGCCTGGAACTGGCAGCAAATATTGCTTCAGGCTCCTGGTCTGACCTGGTGAAATAGGTGAGCTCAGCTGTGTAACTGTCCTCTGAGGTGAATCTTGCCAACAATAAAAATCCAGGCAAAAGGGAAAGATGTTTGTGTTAGATTTTTGCCTTTGCACCTCAAAGTGTAAGATGTGGAAAACTTAGAATATGGAATAGCAGGAGACAGGTAAGGCCAGAAGGTCACTTCTGTAGCTCAGGCAAATTTAAACACAAATCAAAACAGAAAAATCAGCTTCTACAATTATTTCATGTCTGATTCTTTTAAATAGAGGAAGCTAGTCTACTAGGCCCAGTAAGTCACATGCAAAAAAACATTCATATATTCAGGTTTACATAGTGGGATGAAGATATGGATGTATAGTCAGGTACCTGGACAATTTGGTAGTGGTAACTTCAGGAGCTTTCACTGGTTTATTTGCTTTCACAAGGGCCAGATTACACAGCCAGCACAAATCCTTGGCTGGTTATACCGTGTCTTCATCATTCAGTCTGTTCTGGGAAACCTTGCAAACTTCTTAGGAGCCATAGGATGACAAATCAGACAGCTGAGGTGTTTCTCTTAGAAAGATCTCAAAATACCTGGTGAAAATCCTATGTTTCAAACTCCATCTATCCAGCCTCAGTCCACCTTCTTGCCTGACCATGCTACGATGGCCACTGAAAACAAGAACACAGCACTTTGATGTTGAAAACTGTAGTTCTAGAAAGAGAGTTGAAATGAACAGTTTAAGTAACACGCAAACCCAAACAAAGGCAGAAGATCCACTGCCGAATGCCCTATTTATTATTGTCAAAGCCATACTAAAGATTTCAATTTCTTATTTGGAGCAACTTTTGATTCAAACTCTGCCAAAGTCATCAATGAAGACTCATTTCTGTCTTCATGAAAAGTGCAGAGGCCTCTGACACACAGAGACCATGGATAGAGGGCTTGAAAAAACATGAGTATTTTAAATTCTTTTAAGGCACTTTTAGGACACTAAAAATAGCATCCAAGGAACCTCTGAGATGAAGTTATCTCTTACTCAAGGAATGATGGGCTAAATGCAACGGTATGGCGTAGCAAAATGTGTATAAAAAGTGTATGCATACGTTGTTTTATGCCACACCATTGTGCTTAACCCTCTGTTCACTAAACAACATTGTAAAAATAAATTGGCATAAAATGAAATATATTCTGGAAAGAAGTAGGAAGTTCCTCCTGACTGACAGCGGCTTGCAATGCCAGGGCTTGTTCTATATTCATACTTACAAAATGCAGATTATATTTCTCTCATGCTGGCAAGCCAATAGCTAAGCCTCACTGCTTTTGGCATTCACTAGATTTTTGTCATACCTCCCTAATATGCCTTAAGGGTACTTGTTGATACCAAGAATTGAAACAAAGCTTATGCTTTTGGTTGCCAAGTCACTTCAGCCAGATGGAAACATGAATCTGGAGCCAGAAAATATTACTCTTATTTGAATTTGGAATGTACAATGGTGGCTTTGTCTTTACCATGTAAATGTTTCTTCTTGTCATGGAAAAGTCTAACATAAGAAAAGGTATATATCATTAAGGTTTCCTTTGTTTCTATCCTAACAAGCTGGTTTGAATGTGGTGCAAGGTCTATAATCTAGTTCTGGTAAATAAATGTACCATGTTCCTTTATGAAATTTGCTTCCTTTTCAGCTGAGGTAGGAATTACAATGAGTAATGGCTGTAAGATGAAGCCAGGCAAATCACAACAGAGCAGTGTATGTATATTTAACAGAGAAGGATGGACATTCCTGGTAATTCATCCTGGTGCCTTTAAATCAGGACTGGAAGTTTTTCTGAAAGGTCTATTCTCACGCAACTTGAGGGGGTTTTAGTATAACACAGTTGTATCTGGACAAGGATATTATTGCTGGTAAGCATCTCAGCTGGCTTTATAAATCTATGTAATTCTAAACTCAATAGAAAAGATCTTAATTTGTTGGGATTGTGCTTAGGACACCTTTAAAATAGGAGTACATTTTGCATTTTTTGTATAAATAATATTTTCCTTCATAATTCTTCTGTGAAGATATAGTGAAAGGAGAAAAATTGCATGAAATAGAGAGCAGTGTCACTGCGGCACTATACTTCTTCAGTAAAGGAGATGTTTTCCTGTGTGAAATATAACAGATACTGAAACTGAACACTTTTTTTGGTATTTACTCCTGAAACTGGAAATGAAAGTGATCTTCAATAGATAATAATTAAATTAACAAATGTGTATCATCTAATATGATCTACCTGAATTTAACAGAGGTCATCTGAGACTATTCAGTGCCCCCTGAGGATGATGAAACCTTTATCAGCTGTTCTTGCATCACTGTAGTCAGTGCAGCCCATACTGTTTCACCAGAAGCTCATTTTTTCCCTTCAGCAGACACTAATCAAATTAAGATGACTCCTTCAGACACACCAACTTTAGTATCTGCTTCAGCTGTTCTACAACAAACAACAGCAAAATAATCAATCAGGTTCATCAAACTTTCCGAAATGTTGGTACAAGCCAGATTGCTGAGAGAGAAATCACTGCTCAAAGAATGCAGAGCATCGATTTTTAAGAGAGAAGCCACGTTTTCTTCAAATGTGGAACTGTCCATGCAGACAGAAAAATGATGGGTCCACACTGTAGGAAACATCAGCCTCCTGATTTAAACTTTGAAATTTTATCTTCTTTTATTAGCCCAGAGAGATTGGAAAGAAGCAGCATCAGTTGGCCAAAGCAAAACCTAAATGAAAAGGTGAAAGTCGAGGAAGAATCAGTGATGTTTTCACATATTACTTGCCTCATATCAAATGACAGCAGAGCTAGAATGTTTTCTTCATGCATAGACAGCTGAAGGCCTGGCTGTGCTGCTCACTTGTGGGGTCAGTGGTTTCAGTGACGTGTTGGAGCCCTAGAGTGGTCTGACTTGTGGACCAGCTCTCTCACCAGGCTGCCCAAATGCCTGCATCCCACTGGCTGGTGTCCGAGCCAGGAGCCAGATGGTCTGGGAGTCTGGAAAACATGAGGACTCAGGCTTCCAAGGGCAATCTGCATACATGCAGCCTTTCCAGGGCTGATCTGGAGCTGTGAGTCTTCCAGCCTGTGCAGCCTTGATGGACCTTGGCCAGTGCCGCCGCTAAAAGACACTGCTGTTACAGGCCAGATTGTCCCTTACTGTCAGCAGCTGTCAGGGTACCTAGGGAGTGTATTTTGCTTCAGGATCACAAGTGTACTAATATTGCTGAAAGAAGACAGTGCAGAATTTCTCTTTTTTTAATTGATATATTTGTATTTCTGTCTGTCTCTCCTCATACAGGTTAAGTTTTCTTTCTCTGCAAAAATCCCTTTTTTCCCCAAACCTTCAGAGTCACTGTGTAAGGAAAAAAAAAAAAAAACCCAAAACAACAACAACAAAAAAAAACCCAAACAAAAAAATAAAAACAAAACCCAAAACCTAAACAAAAAAACAAAACCCAGCTCTTCCTGCGGATTTTAATAGCGATTAAAGGCACCATCTAGTGGCATTGGAGGAAATTTACAGGGAACAGAGGAACCGTTCATATGCAGTCGATGCTGTCACAGACTGTAGAAGAGTCAGGTGTTTCTCTCCATGACATCTTATTGAAAGATGCTTGCTGCATGAAAGACAAGCTTGCAGGGCTGCACAGAGCAAAACCCTGCTTCATCAAAGGTTCATCATCTCACTGGCCCCCATGCCACTCTATTGCCTACTTACAAACAAGACTGGCAGGTTTATTCTGTTCTTGTAGAAACTGCGGGCAAAAACTTCAGAGCAGGACTTAGATATTACAGAGAATTCAGCAGGAGGGATTCCAAGCCAAAGGGAATGTTATGGTCTATTCCTTTTTTCCCCTCAGACTTCAATCATCCGCGTTTGGCTTCAGAACAGGGTATTTTATTGTTGGTGAAAAGATATATTTTTTGGGCACAACAGTCAGCTTTGGTCTGCATCTTTATTCTAACTAGCAGTCCAAATGACCAGGCTCCTTTACTTCCACCCTGATGGATTCTCCCGTCTTACTGGAGACTCGCTTTCCAGAAACATGTATATCATGCCAAGAGGTCCCACTGTCCTGCTGTGCAGGATAATCCCAACTCCCTAAATAGTAAGGGTGCTGTAATGATGCAGGCTTAAAGCACTGATTGATTACTGGAGCAATAGATGGAGCAGGTGGGAACTAAACACCTAAGGACTGATCAAACAGGAGTCTGGACTAGACAGTTGATGCCTTGCAGGAAATCCATGAAAGTCCAAATATGGCACTACAGTTATGTATAAACTGAATGAGACCATACTATCAGTGACTGTAGCTGGTACAGGCCATTAACCTTGTCAAAAGTCTCATACTGACATGCAGTGGTGCTCTGTGAGCATTTGGTGAAAAGGAAAGAGAGAAAGAGCAGGAATCAAGCCCCAGGCCTTAAACACGGGAGTTTATGCATAGTGCTTTCTCATGCTTGAAGTCATGGGTATTGAAATTTCTCTTCCCATCAAGCAGGAATCTCTATCTAAATAAACTGATTTGCAATTAGAAATTATGATAATTAAATCAATACCAATAACTGACATATAATAATGACATAAACAGTCCTTATTTTTCACATAGAATGCAGGAGGAATATATATTGCTCACCTGCTCAATACAGAAGAAAAATTAAGACCTGTTTTACATCCAAAAATGTATTTTAAAAAATTCTGTCCATGTAACTGTCACATAGTTATAACAGCATGTATATAACTCTTTGGCAGATTGAATTAAATAAAACTACTGGTTATATATTTCTGAAAGTTTGCATTTGCCCAAACCTAGAGAAAAGCCTTCCATTCCCATTTTGTAATATTCCATATCTGGAAGGTAGGTTTTTTTCAGTTTAAAAAAGATTTTAGCTAGCTAAATCTAAGCAATAGTCTAAAAATTATGAAAAAAGTCTAAGGTACTGAGATATGTACACTCTTTGGTGATAAAACGTTGACCAAATGTCATTTATTAAGTTTCTTGTAACTCCGCTAGGGTGAAAAAGCAGCTCTTGGAGCATAAACAGCAACATGAGTAACAATAATTAATGATTGTGGTCCCTAAGCTCATCTGGAAGTGTGAACTGGGGGCTCACACTGAGGCAAAATGTGTGTGAAGCAGCAGCTCTTGCCTTCTGCTGAGTTACAAAATCAGCTTGAGCCAAGGAATAAAAGGAGGTTGAAGGCATAAGGGTGGGTGATTAAAGAGGAAGAAGGGAAGGGACAGAAGAAAGCATTTTGGTGGCAGGAGTGGAAGGGCAATCCAAAGTCAATAAGGTCAGTAATGTTCCTGATGCAACATACATTCCTGGCTTTTCATCTGGGAAAGATTGGATACATTTGGGCTAAACCATTTTCAATTGGTCAGAAAAGCAGTGCCCTTGTTCCCTAAGCTATGAATATAATTCAAGAGCGGGTACAAGAAGCAAGCACTTTATGCAGTAAAACTACCTGTTCTGAATCTGTTATCTTTAAGCTGATGAAGTTGATAGCAGTCAAGCACATGCTTCATTGCAAAGGTACACACATGCTTAGAAGCATACATAGATTTAAGATTTTGCTTATTTTTTTCCTGAATTCAAGTTTTTGTTTTTTATTAATACTGTTATAGCATCACATATGTGTATAGCTTTACAAACCAAAGATCAACCCAGCACAGAGAGAATAGAAAGACAGAAAAATCAGAACAAAATACGATCATCAACTCATGTTGATTTCGTCTGTGTAATTTTATTATCTACTTGAATAAAATCAGACTGATTGTTATTCTGTGGTGGTTTAATTCTTGGGATCATTGCATTAACAATTTGTTCTTTGTTTTTTCCTTCTGTTTTCACATTTTAGTGAAACATATGCAAGTTCTGGTAGATAGCAATTTGATTTCTTATGCCTCTGAAACCCTAAACAGTGCTGACAAAACAGGTTAATGTTGATATGTCAATAGTTCATATTTGATGCACTGGAGAAAATGCAGATATAAGAGAAAAATGTGATTGCTGTACAGAGAGATTGAACTTAATCCATTCTTTCTGAGCATACAAACATCAGAAGTTTCAAAGTTCTCTGTCAAAAGAATTTCTCCAGACAACAGATAATCTTCAGGGGAGTTGAAATCAAGGGAAATATTGGAAAGTAAAAAGGAGAACAAACTTAAAACACGTCAATCACAGGCCACAGAACTTTATGAAGAAAGCAGGGATCCTTCTACAAGGATCATCACTTCAGGAGTGTGGATCCTCTCTGGGATGTGCTTATACCAGGGACACTAAAAATATGGACAAAATAGTCTTAATACGGACAGACTGGCTGAGTAGGTCAGACTAGAAAAGATCCTTTGCATCCTAAAAAAACAAAATGCAGAATTAACAGAGGGAAATGAGCTTTCAGTCACTCCTCCCATCATCACTGTCCAGTGCCATGTATATTCCTACATTACATCACATACCTGTCATTGAAACCACAGATGCCTTCCCTATGCTACACCCCTCCCATTTTCTCTGGAACTGTGTCTTTCCTGGTGAAAATCATAAGTAGCCTATATAGCTTCTTTTTACATAAAAGTTTTAAACTACAACCACAGGTCCATTTGAATTTACTGTCGTAGGTCATGTTGATTTGATCTCTGGACATGTCATATCTTTAAATCAAGTATACAGAGATCCCATGTGTCTAGTAGTCCACGATAACTACCTGCCCTGTATTGTACAGTACTGTCATACTAGCAAGTTAAATAGGGTCTTGGCCTTATACAGTTGTGGGTTCACAATTACCGGGGCCTGTTTCCAATAGAAGGCTTGCATGCAGTCTCATTTTTTTCTGAGAAAAAGAGTGTGGACATGGCTGAATACCCACGAGTTCAGTGCAGAAAGAAAGCCACTGCCTTTAATATTACAGTTTAATATTACAGTTACAACACAATTCAAAATTTTCTTTGGAAAGATGAAGACTATGTGAACATAACTGTTACGTTTCACAAGAAGAGGTCATAGACCAGGGAGTTTTTTCTCAAAGAGATTGGTTGAAAGCTGGTGGTCTGGCAGACAAATTAACTGATTGGGCAACTATGCATTTTATGTGCAGCTTTATTAAGAAAAGAACAGCAAATGCTTTGCCCTATGAACACACAATATAAGATGCAGACTTTTAGAGGATTTAGGCACTTGACACCTCTACAGCTGTTGGGTTCCATCTGTGGAAACGTGAGTGTTAAATACCTGATGAGTATCTGGTACTTGCATACTTTAGGAGAGGAATCTGGGCAAAAAAGCCCAATTTCAAGAAGGATCCATCACAGAAGTTGAATACTATTTTATTGGGAAGGAGCTATCTGACTTGGCTTCATTACAGATTCACACATTCAATCACACCAACATCACTTTTCAAATACCATCTCTTACAAATGGATGTTGTTAACTTTCCCCGACAGTAAAGACACAGCATGTGATCTTCATCCATCAGAGGAAGCTTAATAAATCAACCAGTACATTACAGCTTCACGCCAAGTTAGCACCTTCATCATGGAATGAAATTAGCAAAGCAAATACACTGGCTAATTGTGAAATATGCTAATTACCAGCTCAACCCGTGAAATAAGGCATGAGTGATGTGTGACGAGCTTTGTACAGAGTCGTGAACACTTGGAAATGCAACACTTAAATAAAGTCTAAAACTGCTTATGCAGAGAGAAAGGAGAACAGACAGGGCTAGGGAAGAGGCATGGTGGAAAAATATTTTCATAAGAAGTTTGAAACCTTTTCACTTCTGCTGCTGTTGTGGGATTAAAGGCTGGAAGTAGGGAAATGCTCTAATAACAGGCTAGATACCATTTTTTATCTATTTCACACCAATCTATGTCTATTCAGTGTCATTACCAAAGAGAACCAAACTAGCAGTTTGGGATAAATTCTCAAGTTGGCACAGTTTGATTTAAGTCAACAGAGTTGTAGTTTTCCATCAGTAGAGAATTTGTCTTTTTATGTTATGAATTCAGACTTTTTAGCTGACAAACTAAGCACTGACATTTGGTCTTTGTAAATGTCTTCATTACTGAGAATAAGAAGATGATGCTTGGGAGTGTATTGTAGCCTAGGGATTTCTTTGCTATTCACCTTGGCTATTATGTAGACTCTTGTGTCGTTACACAAACTTCCTACTTGTATTTCTGCATTGATCTTCTAAATTATGTATCATTTTCTCTACCTAGACTTCTCCCCCTCAACTTTCCAACCTGATGGTGAAATAAAAGACATTGAGAGAGGAATAATGTCTTACTATAGTTCAGCAACAAAGAAAAGCAGCACAGATGCAGAGAATGAGTCCTCTCTTAATAGAGTTGCCCATTTAATGCCCAACTCTTATTTCTTCAGTTCTTTCCATGGAGTCTAACAAGGCCTACTTGCATGAGGCCTTGGATAAGAGGTGCAGGAACTAAGCCTTCAGAGACTTTGAAAAGCAGTGCCAATGTCTGAATATAGTCTGATATTTTGATTTGTAAAAGTGAAATAAACCCCAAAGTTTAATCCATAATGAACAAGCAAACTCTATACCTTAAAAAGTTCTTTTTTGAAAATTGCTACCTGAAGTGTTCACAGCCCTCAATTAGATAGGCACAATTTCAAAAGTTTTTTTTCAAATTCTGCAGTACAAATTATAGAATGAAATGTCTCCCAAGTTAAACATTTGCAGAAGTGCTCAGAGTAACTCAAGACTGTAACTGAACAGAGTTTGGCTTTTTATATCTCACCAGACTGAAAAAAAAAAAAATAAAATTGCAGTTCATGAAAACAAAAGTGGAACATTATTTCACGATTTAGTATTAACAGTAGAATGATCTGCAGCTGACCATGTGTTAGTGAAAATGGGAATTGTATTGACCCTTTGCTTTTTGACCTTTCCAGGTTACATGGTCCCTAATATTTGTTGACAAATATACAGACCTTGTCTAGCTCATGAAAGCTTTTTATGGAAAGCTCACTTGAGAAAAATGAGTAACTCCATGATCACTTCAGTTAACACAGCTCAACACCATTGCCAGAACATCCTATCCCCCAGCTCTCTACTCTCACACCCTCCCTCATACCAGCATGGGTGCTTGTGTAGCCACGTTGTGAGTTGGATCAGGGAACAGATCCAGCTGAGAACTATCAGAGTGAATTCCTGGAGACACCAAATTTCATTTGTTGCATGCACAGTCTTACAGAAGATCTGTGCTGACAGCACATACTTTGGGAAGGAGATAAGAGCATGCAAATGCAGAACAAACTGTCTATACAATACTTTCCCAGTCTCTGGGCAGTTTGCAGCCCCAGGCACTATGTATATGGTATACTGGAATCCATCTGCAGAAGGTCTTCACCTTCAAACACCACAGAATGAGCTAATGGGTGTCCAGGATGAGTGGATACTACCTGTAAAAGGGTTAATATGCATATTTTTAATAAGTCCTTGCAGCACATACACAAAGCCCTAATGTACGTTCACCCCCTTTTTTTTTCCCCTAATTATCAGTTACTTATTAAAAATATAACCTCAGCAAAACCAGAAAAGGATTGATGTGTTTCTACAAATCTGATGTAACATCATCTACCTGACCATCTGTCTACACTTCTTAAATAAAACAAAACAAAAACAACAACAACATCAAAAGTGACAAGTACTTTATATTAAAACTGATTAATTGTAGTAGTACTTTGTTTTGTACCTGACAGGTCTGCTTTGGTTTTGCTGAACAAAACATTAAGCCCCTTGCTGGGTTTCTAGCTACTCAAGGATCCTCTTTCAAGACAGACTGAGAGCCAGCACTCTGACAGAGATCAGATCTTGGCTTATCCCATAGCTTGTTTCCAATTTTTTTTAATGTCTCCTCTTGGAGGCTTAACTAGATGAGCTGGTTTATCAAAAGCTTGTTGCTCGATCATAGCAAGAGTAAAGAGATGAGGAAAATGCAGCCTGCAGGTAGTACCTGTTCATTTTGCCTCTGACAGATCTGCAGAGAGGGGTCTAAAGGGATGGGTAAGATCGCCAATAGCACTTGTCTTCTTGTCACAATGGAAAAAGGTGGTAGAGACGCTGCTGGCAGTGAGGCCATCCTGTAAGGCAAAGACAGGAGAATGAATACAATAAATCAGATCAACATGATATGGTCAAGATGATCAATCTAGAGCAGAAGAGCCAAAGACATTTATAAGTAGAATATGGATGCTTTACAACATGTAATTCCAAGCTGGAAAGCAGACGATGGCACTTTAACAAAGGCATCTGTGGGAAACGAATTATCTCCAGCTCATGACTTAGGCTGCATGTCAAATTCAGGGCCCTCTGCCCCACCCAAAGGCAGACACTCTTCACCAGTGGGATTGAGCCCATGATAAATATGCCTCATGAATGGCAGGTCAGGTGTTGCTTCTGTTGCAATCCAAAGAAAAGGAGATTTCAGACTCTTAAATTGTGAGGTTAGAATTTATTAACCTCATTTTTCTTCTCACTTGCTGCTGGCCAGAATCAGTCACTAAAGTCATGCGCACATAAGGCTGATAAGTCTGACAGGAGAATCAGGTACGAGATTTTTGCATTTGGAATATTAGACGTATAGGGGATGTGGGGGAGAAGCAAGGTGATGTAAAGCGACAGTGTGTTTAGAGGAACTTACATGTTCCTCAGTGAATTTCTTTTGACAGTTTGCAGAAATATAGTGAGTCAGCTGTCATCATATAATATATTAGTATAAAACAGTGTAAAAAGGGACAATATGCTTAGGCACTGATTAAAGAGAAAAGAGGAAAGGAAAAAAAAACCCACTACCAAACCAACAAAAAACCAAATGAGCTTTTTGTTGGTATAAGGAAATTGTGAAAAAGTTTGGAAATGTGCTTTCGCTCAACTTCAGGAATTAGTTTTGAATTAGTTGGAAGTATTTTCATTCAGGCTGCAAACCAGCCCAAAGACCACCTGCTGTGAAATAAAGGAGCACAGACCAGCGGTTATTATAGCAATAGCCATAAGTTTATTGCTTATTGGTACTAAACTTAAATCTTAGTAATTTTGAATTACTGAGTTAGCTTAGATTTATGGAGATGCAGGATCATTTAGAACTGCAGTCATTCCAGCAGGGTATATTATCTAAACCAATTTTCTTATAGTGATGCAATTGCAATACCATAGTTACGGTTGTATCAGTGTTTCCATTATAAACTCCTATTTTCAGGGTTTTGTAATTTGACCATAAAAATTCACTCCTTGTTGAAACTTAGCATACAAGGTCTGAGATAAGGAACCTTTTCCTTTTTTCTCAAAATTGAAAAAATAAAAATCTGATCTGTTCATCCATTTCTAATGTTCCAGCAGTGCAAAAAAACAAAAACAGCAAAGCAGTAGTTGGCTGTTTAACATCCTTCACTGTCCATTTACCATAACTTCGATGAGACCTTTTTTGGTAAATAGAAGATGGCAAATTGCTCCTCTGTTGTGATGGGGAGGAAAACAAATCACACATGTTGCAGAAAACACTTTTTTAATGTGAATGGCTGAAATTTCAAGTGTTCATAAAACACTTGTTAAGAACAACTCTTTAAGTATCTTTAGATTCAAAAAGAGTGCTTAAGTTTTGTAAAATTAAGTGGTTCACATTTTGGCATGGGCCTTATGAA
Source organism: Psilopsiagon aymara (assembly GCA_024733675.1). Taxonomy (NCBI): domain Eukaryota; kingdom Metazoa; phylum Chordata; class Aves; order Psittaciformes; family Psittacidae; genus Psilopsiagon; species Psilopsiagon aymara. The sequence continues at coordinate 50,252 of JANRGW010015737.1, forward strand.
AAATACCTTCTCTGATTTGTTTTTGCTCTTTAAAAAATTTTGCTGAGAAATGCCATCATCCTCTTTCCTCTACAGAATTCCCATGAATGTAATTGAGCTAAAATATTAATATTTATGTAAATTAGTTTAACATTTCTTTCAATTTGTTTGTTTTAATTTGGACTTAATTATTAGCTTTTCATCATAAATCATTTATGCTGATACATTAACTGATATATTTCAAATGTACCTCTCTATCCACTAGAAGGCACACCTTACATTCAGATTAGCATATTTACAAAGAGTAGAGTCGTATGCAGAGCCATGTTTAAAAGTGAGATTTTCCATCTGATCTTAAAATAATGCAGATAAGGTCTGACATTTCAACCGTCAGAAAATATACTAATTTTGGCTTTAGCATTAAATGAAACTAGCAGTGACTATTTTGCCTCTGGCTGCTAATTATTACTGTGCAGTACTTCAGAAATACTTAAAGCCATGGAGTGTGTAAACCTACAACAAAGTTTGCGAAGTCACAGTTGGATGAAGTACCTGCAAAGCAATTGCTCTGTCAAAGCCTTTTCTTAATCTCATGATACCTTTAGTTGAAACTGAAATTCTGTAAAATCACCCTGATTTAAGCAGGTTTGGTTTAACCTCAGAAAGGAGGCCAGATATTACTGTAGCTTGAGGTGTTGATCCTATGCTCAGGGAAGTCAATGACAAAATGCCTATCGACTGTAAAGAACTGAGATTAAACTAAGCCAAATAAAAGAACCCAAACCAACCAGAACAACAAACCAAACCATAGTGTATTGAACTCGTAAAAATCTGAAACTTGATATAATTTTGAAAGTGGAAATGATGTGATTCTACATTAGCCATTCATTTCACATGTTTCTAAAAGAAAACATACAGTGATGTTTCTGATAAGAATTAGGAATGGGTGACAGCTATAAGATTTAAGGCAAAACCCCTTGCCTGATTTATGCATATAAGTATTAATTAATATAGAAAATAGTGAAAATTCTTTTTGTATTGTTGAAATGGAGTATTTTTTTTTAAAGCTTCTAAAACCGCCTTTTATTTATTCCTGTGATAATAAAGAAAATTAGTAAAATGCTGAAGTTGCAGAAGAAACTAGTGAAAATATCAGGATTTATTTCTGCTGTCATTGGTATCTTTAACCTAGTTAAATGCTAGACAAATAATTTACTTTTACAGTCCTCACAGCACAGTTTATTGCCAGCATATCTCAAAACCAAGCAAGATTTAAACCAGAATGTAAGTGTTGTAAGGAAAGCAATTTGCCTTGCATGCAGTCCTGAAAAGTGCTGGTTAATTGTGTAATGTTTTAAGAGGGCTAGTGGACAGTGCCTTCACTTACTGACACATTTTGTGTCTGTTAAAGGTGTGTGTACTTTCAAAATGGTTACTCAAAAGAAATTTTTCTGTAGACCTAAAAGCAGGACTTTAGGCAAACAAACTTAGTAACCTTGGCCTAATGATAAGCTGTTGAAATATGTTATCATAAGGCTGTAAACTGTCCTGTGATCATATTTATATTGGTGTTCTTGAGTCTAGACAGCTGGTCAGCTTTTGCCAGAATAATCTTCTGAAAATAGAAAAGATCAATACTGAGTAAGACCAGGGAACTATCAGCCTTGTTAGTTTATATATACTAAATCAAGACACAGAAGTATTAAAAGTTGGTGGTCACCCTTCAGATGTGGAGAAATAATTTTGCAGCACATGCAGTTTTGTAGGAGAAAAAAATGAAGCAGAAATTCAAATCAGTTGGTTGGTCACTTTAGGCTGAGGTCCTGACAAAGCAATAGAGATTGCTTATCTCGCTTATTCTGGTTGTATTTTGATGGTGACATGAATGGAGCTTCAGCAGTGGACTTTGCCCACACTTATTATATGACACCTCCACAAAAACCAGGAGCAATTGTCTCCAGCAGGTGGGACAGACCTGTACTATCCATTTGAAAAGCATTGAATATTTAAGACTTCATGGGGTTTCTTCGTGCTCTCTCTGATGTCAATGAGACAGAAGTGAATGACTCAAAACCAGAACCAATAAAAAAGAGCCTCTAAACCATGGTAATTTCAATTTTTGCACTCTTTTTTTTTCCCAATTGTGGTACAAGATGGGTAAGGAATAGAAGACACTTTCACTAGACAAAATAGAACAGAATAGTCACTATTCTGGTTCAGGTCAAAAAGTACGTTTGTTTTCATAATTTCAAAATGTTTCATTTCAGAACCAGTTTTTTTTACACATTCTTAAGGAGCAAATTAACTTGTAGTTTGGAATGCTCTTGAAATAGAAAAATCCTTGAAAAAGTAGTTTCTCACACAATGAAAGCTTTGTTTATGCAAAAATGGCATATTCTAATATTCTACTAGGGGAAAAAGATAAAAATGTTTTATTGTACAATTCCTGAACATTATCACTAGAAACATCCCAGGATTTACTCTTTATGTTGCTTGTACCTAGTTTTGGTTTTGCCACTGTCAATGAGAGGACAGCACTTTTTCAAAAGTTCATTTGGCTCTTGTTTTCAGGCACTCCATCTTCATTTATAAAATTGCCTGCTGCTTCTTTCCACATGGTAGGTACATTCACACATACTTCTTGTTTTCTCAGAAAAACAGGCAACTAAATTCTTGTGGGATCTCATCTATCTTATAGATATGATGTCTTTTATTTGTGCTTGCCACATTGGACAAGACAATGGCTTATACTTTATTTTTTTTTGTTTTAGTGTTCATATGGTTGAAGTCATTACTCCGGATTATAATCCAGGTTAAAAAAAGGTATGAGACTATTGGCAAAGACAATCATGTTTATCAGAGAGCTGGTAAACTTTGTACTTATTTCATGACAAACAAAAGATTGAATTGATTATGTAGAAAAATTAGAAATCCTCATAAGGAAAGGCATGGATTTACATTAGGGGATGACTCTCTATTAATAAATAAAATGGGCCATGGACCTTTCACTGGAGGAAGATGGCATTAGAGGTGCGTCTTGGCACCAGTCAAAGCACAAACATGCTAGCAAATGGTGGGAAGACTGGGACCCAGCTCAAGTCTGTGCCTTGGAGCTTATTTGTTCATTTGTACAGATGCAGTATGGGGAATTTGGTTCTATTATTTTCTTAGCTTTTTGTATTTTAGAAAGAAACAAAAACTTAGGTAACGCACTTTACCTGCTTATGTCTGTTCATTAATGGGCATAAAAATAGTGACCTCTTTTTCAAAAAATCCTTGAGATCTGCTGATGAAAAATGGTATATGGCAGCAAAGATTTTTTTTATCAACATTATGCACATAATAATTTCAAAGGAGAATGGATGCCAATGGCACCAGTTACTACAATGGGCAAGTATTGGTGTGATTAGGGCCAAAAAAGTTGGAACAACTCTGGTTCTTCCAGCCAAACATGTGGCTTGCTGGCAAGTAGAAAACTAGCTGGACCTCTGCCAGATACTGTATGCACAGCTGTATAGATTATGTGCCATTGCTGTTCCATCTGCAAAATGGACCCAGAAACCCCAACTTCATGACTGGACTGAGGCTGAAATAAAATTTATTCAGAAGGAAAAAAGAAAAAAAATAGGAATGATCTGCATCTCAGAACAAGAACTTTGATGTTCTTTTTGTCAGATTATCTTCATTCCTTTTCATTTATACGAACTGACTAAAGTACAAGCTACTAGCATTAGTTTATTTATCACTAGCAGGATCAGAAACTCTTGTAATGATCCAGAAGTCTACTTAGAAATGATAAAAAAAACCCCAAAGGCGGAATCAGCTGGACTCCCTTCAGTAATCTAAGGATCTGGAATAAAGCATTTTCAGGGAGTGATATGTCCAGACTAATATATTCCTTAGATAACTATTTTAGGAAAACATCAAATATTTCTGCAGATATTTTATCATTCTCTCTACTTCTGCCAAATAGAGAAGGTGTTCAAATGACTACAGACACAAAGATGAAATATTCTGGCATTTCCTCTTTTACCTTGTGAGATCTAGCAACTGAAGATAAAAATCCTCTAAAAACCATCCTGAAGGAATATTTAGAGAGTTTGGAGGAAATGGAAACACACAATTACAGAAAATAAGGAGGGAGTAACATGGTTTCAAGACAAACAGCTTGGATTTTCTAAGTCAATTTTGCAGAAAGACTGGCTGAAGAAAGATGACTCTGGGAAGATGCTCTGCAATATGACTAAAGAGGATAATAAACAGAAGCTAAATTCATTTAATGAGTGGTTTAGAAGGCAGTTCTGAAAGGCCCAATGTGGAACACCAAAAAATTAACTTCTTGTGAAACCAAGTGTGATATAAATTTACACTTGTCGGATGTATTAATAACATGTTCCAGCTTGTTCAGTATTATTCCTTGAATAAGGATCAGAATTAGGAATGCTAAATACACCAGAAATTTGAATTAGGGAAAGATCAGACCTTCTCCATAGCTGTAATTTGGCAGAGTAAATTCAGGATATTTCAAGAGGAGACACATATCAACTTCAAAAAAACCTCAACTGTGATCATTAGCTTTCTCCTTTGTTCATCTGCTATGTGCAGAAAACAGTGGAACCAGTCCTGTATAAAAACATAAACCACTTGTTTTAAGAGGGAGCAAAAACTAGAAAACACAGCATAAGAAATGGACATCTCATCTGCACCAATCTCTAAAACCGACTCAGTGATTTGCTCTTATACCAGGATATGCTTTCCAACCCATTTTTGTAAGAAATACTCTCCTTTTCTGTACTGGATCTACCCCAATGATGATCTTTAATTTTACATCTTTCAGAAAAATATTAAAATTTATAGTTAAGACTTTGAAGAGTGTTGTTTTGAATGAATGCTGAGGTCACATACTATCATTAGTGGCTGCAAGGATAGGCCAGCACTGGGTGTCTTGAATTGTTACGACCAGGCAATCCTACCTTTCTTAAATTGCTGTCTATATTAAGCGTAATCAAATAGACCAAAAGGCAAAACTAATGATGACACCACAAAAGGAAAACAGAGTTACTGTTGCTCTCTTCTTTGAGATAATAAATAAAGAAAATCTGCTTGTCTTTTGGGGTAAATTTTATCTCAGTCCATTTTACCAGTTTACTTCTTTTTTCTTTCAGCGTACTTCTATCCATAACTATAAATTAAATTTTCTTTCAAGGAGCTGTCACTATTATGACTTAGTTCGTTATTTTTCCCTAATTCTGTCAATCTAAGATGAAACATTTATTTACTAAAACCAGTATGTATGTCCCTGTTTGGGTTGGGTTTTTTTGCCTTTGCTAAAATCGATATCTGAACAAATGCACTGCAGTCCCTCAGTTTGAGATTCACTTCACTCTCATTCTCTGTTTTTTTCAACCATAAATTTAGATTCAGAATTCCCTGCCCAGTAGGAGAGGGAGGAAAGATGCATGCTGGTCATTTACATATTTTAACAGACGGAGCTGCTTTTATTGTGCAGCTGTCGATGCAGAAGAAATATTCTTTGGGGTAAAGCACTAGGTTAGGCAAAAAATGTCTGTGAAGATTTCCATCTCTTCAACTCCTGCTTTTCTACCAATGGGGAAAGGAGATATTGTCATGTCATAAGATTATCTACCCTACTGTAGTCAAATGGACAAATTTCCCTGGTGGCTTCTGGAAAGCTCAGCTCCCCCAGACACTAAAATCCTTTCTATTTTCATACTCCAAAACCAAATGAGTATGCTTTGCAATTGCTTGGATTTTGCTAATCAAACAGATTGAATTAAATTTTGTGCTAGAACCATAAAGTAGAAAGTTTCTAGCTCAATGGTCAGTGATGGCATCTGCTGCTGCAAAATGCAGCATATTCTTTCTGGGAGAAATCAGGGTTTAGGATCACATTAAATTCTGCTTCTTTTCAAAGCCAGGCAATTCTTCTATTATTATAAATAATAATAGAGAATGATAGAGATCTGAAGAGAAATGATAATAAATTTTTACTGAAGATCGTAGAAAGGTAGGATATATCTACATATTTTTAAACCACTAAAAATCAGGTATACAGGAATGTATTACCTAATTTAAAGCACTTAATATTGGAGGTTTAAAAGTTAAGCTGAATATGTTGGCTGTTTCTTTAGTCAGTGGGAAAAAAAAAAAGCCAGATTGAGAGAATTATTCACCATACCATAATACCTAATGTCTAATGCAAAATATTCTCCTGGAGCTGCCCCATTTTATTAAAGCTGAGAAAATATCAGTGATTGGCCTACACTGAGCATGCAGGTTTTAGAAGGCTAAACATGGATGTGAGCATTAAAGCTTGGATGATTCTACTGAGCTGAAGTGACAACAATTCTCCCAGTCTTTTCGTAATGGTGCTTAAACATTTCTGGCTTACAGAAAACTTCCTTAAATTTATGTTTTCAGGTTTTAGATTTTAAGCACAGGGATATGATGTGCCTCTGTTTACTCACTTTTTACACAGTGAAACTGTGTCCAAAATTGCTGTCAGGATAAAGATAGTTCCTGAATGAAAGGCAGTGGCACCAAAAGATTGATGGAAGAAACTGGAACACACAAAAAAAAGGGAAAGTAATAATATTTTATATATGATAGACTGCAGGAAGATATCAAGAAGTCATCTCTACATGCAGTCTTTCACTTTGACCAGTGCTGTCACATGGGTGACCCCAACTTTATTTATCAATCTAGAGAAGTTTTAGTTTAACACTCATTTCATTCGTACTGATGAATTTGCAGAGCTATATTTTCCATCATGCTTATTGTTAGAGCATAACCCAGTCTTTCTCATATGCTTCACTCCTCAATGCAGAATGTCATGTCTTCTTTTTCTTTTTTTCTCCTTCATTTATTTTGTGTTTGTGAGTTGTGTCCAACAATACTGCCCACATATTTTAAAAGTGGTAACATAAGGAGTTATTTGCAAGAAGTCTTGAAGTACCATCAAGGACACCTGCTTGCAGGATTGTATTAAATTGAGATCAGCCAACATTACAGCGTATTTCAGCATCAGAATCAGCCAAAAATATGTCCCTAGCAGTGCTATTTTCATTATTCAGACCTTCACCCAAAATCTGTGTAACTGCCTCTTAAATTAATTTTCACACTTGCCTGTCTCTATAACTGCTTCAGCAGTGTGCTGTATATTTTAACTACAAGGAAATTTTGCAGGTAGTAGAGATCTCCCTGAAGTCACTAACATTCGCCTTAAATTCAATCCACGATCTCTCAGTCCCATGCTTGCAGCAGGGGGTACATGTCATCTTTTTTACAGCAGCAAGCTGTGCCCTAGATTCTGCACCCCCTCCCCTTCCCACCATCCAGGTACGCGTGAGTGTATCTTCTTTTCCCACTGAATTTTTTATTTGATAAATAAATAAAACTTTCCCGAAGTTGCTGAGGTCTCAAAGGTGCAGGAACCTGTAATATATTAAAAAAAAAAAAAAAAAAAAAAGGAAAAAGAAATAGAGTTCAAAGACAACCAGACAAGGTAGAAAGAAAAAGATCAGTTCAGTGGGACATAACAGGAAATTTGAGCTGTTGTAGACTAATACCAGTGGGAGGGACGGGAAATAAATATCCAAATAAATATCGTACTGATCTTACACATTTGGACCAGAGTTGTGTGGGTTTGTTGCAGAATGAGCACCAAAATGCTTAGGGAGTTCAGCAAACTTCCAGTGGTAAAGAAATACAGATTTTCCAGGAAGGCAGTAATTAATGGTACAATAATGAAAACATCACCAAGCTCCCAGTTAGATGCAGTTTTACCGGACTCTTCCTCTTAGGTGTTGTGTAAGCTAGGCTTCATCAATATATTAGGCAGAACAAATAGAGAACATTAGGTTTTCATAAAATCAGGCTTGATCTCAGAGATTTCTGGTACTTTGCCCATCTTTTGTCTGGTCCCATATGTTGAAGCCATTGGATAACGACCTTATTGTGCTGAACATCATCTTAAAATTTTTTGGGCTCTCTCTCTCATCTGTTGGTATGTACAGCTCTAGTGTTTTTGTCACAGCAGCCACTTAGGTGTCTTAGAGGTAGAGAATAATAATTTTTAGACTATTGCCAAGAAGCAATTTCATCATGAAGCTTCAAGCTCAATCTAAATAAAAGACAACAAACATTTTATTCCTAACCTGCTTTAAGCAGACTTTCCACTCCATCATTTTGCCTGCAACACAGACCCCAACTTTCTTCACAAAATGCTTGTTCACTGAAGGGAAAATATTCTATCCCAAAACTTTTGCTTTTGGTGATGGAGCAGCACAGGACAAGTCCCCATTCAGGTAATCTGGGAATCACAGCGTTGTTTTTCTGAAATATGGGAATGACCCATACATCAAAATTTGTTGTTTTGTCCAAGAATATTACTGCTGATTAAATACATTTTGTTTTGTCTCTAGACTGATAAAAAAATCAACATGTTTTTTGATATGTTTTTGATTGTGGGCCAAAAGTAAGCATTTGAAATGTGTTTGTGAAATGTCTAAAACTGATGTTAGTAAGCAACCAGTGTCAAGAATCTTCTTGAGGTTTGTTTTGGGTCTCTAAAGCATTCCAGTAATAGAATATTACCTAAATTAAATTGTAAGTATTCTTTTTCTATAAATAGTTTAAACTAGAAATAATTTTCCCTGAGTCGATTTACAAATAATTTTCATAGAGGAGGACTTGTCCAAGATAGACAAGACTCCCTCTTAACAATCTTTAATCACAGTCCTCTGAAAGCTGGGCCTGGATATAAATCTTTTAGTGGAGTTTCACCTGTCTTCTTTAGGGTGTCAAATGCATGCAGCTTGGTAAACCCTGCAATGTGGTTCAGAAGGGTGGTTTAAGGTTTGTGATTTACAGTGGCCCAGTTCACCAGATGTGGCTTCTTTTACTCACCAGTTTGTAGCTTTAGGTACTACATGTCACCTAATGGATTTCTTTCATGCTGATTTCTTGATTTAAATGATAGAGTCCTTGGGATACAAGTTTTTTACACAATGACAAAATGCAGCGGAACTTCAGTTCATGTCCTATTAATGTTTTCATAGTATGAATAACAAGTGATAGTAGGCTGATGGTGTACAAAGTTGACCGTGGTCTTCTACAAAAGAGGAATTTGGCATGGTGGAAAAAACGCTAAAGTCAAAGGATCCTCTGTAACCTGAAGCCACTAGCACACTTCCAGTTCACACTAAATTATGTTTTTCAGCCACCAAATGACAGTTTCCAGATGAGATTTCGAAAGCCATTGCCTTTGCCAGATATATTTTTTTAATGATTCTTTTGCATCCAACTTGATTCCACTCAATTCATACAGGAACAGAGAAGAAAGGGATAAAAAAAAAAAAAAGAGAGAGAGAGAGACAGGGAATGATGTAAAAAAAAAAAAAAAAAAAGACAAACAAACCTATCAAAATGATAATTGCTAAGTTATCATTTGCTTGCTCTTTTCCAGTCTTGCTGCTGTGGCAGCTCGTCTCTCTTCTTCCACTCTGCCTTAGCTCCCAAATGATATCAATTATCCACAAATCTCACAGGGCCTGCACCATCTGAATAACAATTCATTAACCTTCACTTTCCTCCTGCTGATTAACTTGCCTCCACCACCTCCCTGATGTAGGAGGCAGTGTGTCGGAAAGTCAGCCAAACTTTTTAATTATGCAAATAATACAATACCAGGAGATAATTATTTAGCCTAGGACTCAGGCTGCATAGGCTTCTGCTCTGCTTTCATTGGCTTTTCGACCCTGTTCTCTTCTTTGCATCATCTTAGTTGTGTCAAGGAGAATGAAGGATATTCAGTTTCATTCAGTGCAGGTGATCACTCAGAGAAGCTGTGCTCAGATGTGCCATGGTTTGGGGAGGAATAGGTTGCTACAAGGCTGGCCAGGGAATACAAAAAGCTAGTTTAAGTTTCAATATTTGTCTTTCAGTCCACTGACCTCCAAGCAGCTTCCAGGTAAAGCCTGTGCGAATCCAAAATCTTTGATTGCAGGACTGACTTTTGTATCTTACAGCTGATAGGACTGATTTGTGTAGCTCAAGGTTTTTTCTGGTATGGAATTGCTGAATACTGTCTACACTTTATCAGCCAAAATCCTTTCTTATTCCAGTCAAATTTAATATTTTATACGTGAATAGTGGAAAATCGACAAATCTTCAAACTTTTTTCAATAGAGATAACCAAACAGATTTATAACCAGAATTTTGTTTTATACAGATACACAAAACTTTCACCCAGAGCTAACTCAGGAAAGGCAAGATGGATTTGTTTCAAACTCTCTAGCATGCTTTATGCCAGACACATATGGGATTGTTTCCATTATGCAAAGGGTAATATTCTGGGCACGTGAGATTCTGAACTTGGATCTGCAGTCAGTTCACCTTGTGTCTGACCAAGTCATACATATATGTCTACACATCAGTACAAGTGGTTAATGTACTTACCTTTTTAGCTCTGTCTGGTCTGTTGAGTTTCTTTCTCTGTAAAATAGAGGTGACACTGCTGTACAAAGGATTTTCAAATCTTCAAACTGAAACTTTCTTAGAATTACAGATCACATCTACAAAATAAAATTTTACCATCTGCTCCATTCATCTGACATCATTCTTGTACATTGGGAAATGATAATAGATTCTTCTTGATAATCAGCTTCAAATATAGTAGCATAAGAAGACCTTTGTGAGATTAAATGATATAAAATTCAGGGAAGATTGGATTCCTCTGACAATATTTTATATGTCCTAATTTAACAGTGTTTGAATTTCATTCTTGGAACCAGATCATGGTTATGTATTCAGTAATTCCAATTTATGTTAGAAATTTCATAAAATTTCAAAACTCCAAACACAGTCATGCTGATTTCACCATTCAGGATGAAAATGCAAACCTTCTTCATTATGATCTTTGGTGGTAAACTTCAAAATCACTTCAAAACAAAATTTACCATTATATTATCTTGCAGTTCTCATTTTCTTAGATATTTCAGAGTAACTGAATATAATTAACTCAGTTTTGAAACTGGGAAAGTGAAGAAATAAGGAAGATATGAAATATAATTGATTTTAAATAGGAATTTCTAAATCTGTAAATAGACTAAGGAGAATATTTTCTCAGCTGCTTCTTAATGGAAGTGGATCCCACATTTCCTTGGTACCTTGGTTGTTCTCCAAGAATACCTTCTTTTCTTTCATTGAGTGTGATGTACTCAAATCATGATGCCTGGAAAGTTCAGCAGCTGAAATACAAGAATTTCACAGCAAATACACTTTCTGACCTCTCTTGTCAACTGGACTTAATCCACTAGGAAGCTGAAACAGGCCTGGTTGACACAATATGTATGGTCATATAATTAAGGACTGTGACTACAGATTCATTCTTTCTCACTCATAGGCATTCCCTTGCTCAGCCTGCTGACTTCTACAGGTCTCATTTTTAGATACCTAGCAGTTCTCATACCTTGTATAGGAAGTCAAACAGGTTATCTAACCTTACATCAGGAGTAAATTGTGACAATACCAAGCCAAACTCAGCTTATAGACCAAATGCCATAGAAAAACCTAGCGTGCAAAGAAATGGCTTGTATCACAGAGATGTTAAGTACCTTTAGCCATTATTGTCTATAATGGAAGGGCCAGATGGTCCTCTCTTTTAGAAACAGGTCACATACTTAATTGCTTATGTATAGCGCTTCATAACTAGTTTTAGGTTCCTAAGTTTAAATAGATTGTACCGTGCAACTGGTAAAAAATCACATTGAAAAGCATAGTCAGTACTGAGATGAAGATAAAGACAGTCTTAACTCTTTGGCCCATGTTCAGTGTCCTGGATTATGTTGCTTCTTTTTATCAGTGCTACAAGAGTAACTCTTTGCCAGCCTGGGGGCTGCTTCTGTCCTTTTCAGTAGCCAGAAAATTACAGACATTTAACAATACACAGAAATTATCTTAGGAAGTTAAATAAAGAATAATATTTGATATGAATGAAACATTTGGGACACACCATCAAGACTATGAAAAGATTACTAATGGAATGAGTTCACTTTCCCAAAGGTGAGAGAAATGTCCACTAAATGTTTTCTGTGAAGACAATAAGTGGGAGAGATATAAATACCTAGCTTTAAAATGTAGTCAGGACATCACTCTTGCTCAGTCTTTAATCACTGTGAATAGCCAAGTTTTCATTTTTTACTGACTTAGAGATATCCTAATAACTATTAATTGCATAATGACAACAGAAGACATGTGTTTGGTATCAGTAGAGATTCATAGTCAAAATTCTTCTTAATGGAGCTCCAGCATCATGTCTTACACCATTTTGGAGGCCTGCACACCTCTGGTCATGCATTTGTCCTTCAAGTTTTCTTATTTAAGCATAAGAACATGCTGATGTCTCCCATGCTAGTATCTCATTCTTAGCATTAAGTGAGATACTGATGGCTAATTCATGTCTTATGCGCAGCCATGTTCATTCAAATAAATTTAAACAATCCATGGTATTCTCATGGTATTTTTTTGGAAGATATACAACACCAATTATGTGACTTTCCTATTCATTTGTACAAAGCAATACTTATCCTAGGACTTTTCAGATTTAGAGCTGGAGTTAGATTTTTATGTAAAACTGACTGTATTTCTCTACCCAGCTGAACTGACCTTCAAAACCAAAGTTAGAGAAGGACTCAGTGAATGTATGTCTACAGAGTTGTAACTTGATTTTTATATAAGTGCTAAGCTAACTCTGTTTAATTGATTTTCCACATTGTACACTGAGAAATAGGATTTTTATGGCTCTTGAATAATTCAGAACTTTGATTCCTAAGGCAAAAAAAATGGGCAAGGAATAAAAGCATAATTATCATTGTAGCAGAGGTCAAAAGGACAAGCTGGCCATAAGTTCATAATGTGCTTGTGCTCTTGGACTCATTGTGGACTGTGGAATAATACCTTGTTGAAATCTTATTACTTAAGGAAAAGAAAAAAAAAAGAAGAAAAGCACACAGGCAGTTAGCTGCAAAAGAAATGGGGGAAGTGTTAATTTTTAAGCAAGTTTGACAAAGATTGAGTTTCATATGACAAATACTGTCAGCAAGACAGGATTCTGTCAGTGGAAGAAGTTTAAACATTAACAATTTCTGTCAGGCTGTTGACACAACCACGGCAGACATTTCCCAAGATGCTGAGATGACTGCTGGCATTTGTCAACAATCCTGTCACAGTGACAGCAATAAGACCATGTCTGGAAATGTGACAGTTTTGGCTTTGTGTTCCCCTGAGCATTGGCCCAGGTGTTCAGAGAAAGTGTGGGAAAAACCCATATTTCTGCATTGTCATTCGAATACAGAAAAACACAGGAGGAAAATGAGCTGTCACTCCAGTTCCCATGATGCCTTGCTGCTTAGCATAACTCTACTCTGCGGCCCAGGGTCCACTGGTCCATACTCTGACAGATAATTAAGAAAGCAGCAGCTTTTTCTAGACGGCTCTTCCTCATGATTTGCATTTTAGCCAGAGGCGACCAGTTATAAAAAAAACATGATGGAAAGATGGTAAGAAGCCAATTAGATGGATGGATGGCTGACTGACAGCTCTCTGGTGTTATTACTCCAGATTTCATTGTATGTAGCCTGGCAGTTTTCAACAAGAACCAACTTTTGCAGGTTTGTAGAGCTGTTAAATGAAGGGCTATATATAGAATGCAATGGTTTTGCACAAGCCTTTTACATTTTCCTGAAATAACCATTTATTATTTTCATTTTAGTTTAAGCATGATAATTTTTCTTACTTAATCATAATTTACCTAACTGAATTCAAAAATTCTGGAAGACTGTATTACATATCTCTGTCAATACAGAAATGATTAAAAAATGAGCTGTAAGTTAAAATGTGACACTTTACAACGTGGCAGAGGTGAAGCCAGTTAGTAATTAATGTTTCTAAGGAACAAGTCTGATTTTTAAAATAATTAAATGACACCAGTTCATTTGAAAAAAAATCAAGTATTTGTTTGAAAGAAATACATTACTGGGAAGAATAAGGAGAAAACTGAAATTTCTCATCGTGCTGGGGGAATCTGTTCTCAGTAGATGTTTCCTTTCTTCTGGGGAACTTTTTTCAATTTATTTTTCTGTTGTTTTTCCCAGAGAGAAAAGATTGTTTTGCACAGGACCTAACAGGTTTAAATATGAAATAGCTTGTAAATTGCTACTTTCCAGCTCATCTGTTCAGCTCCGACAGCTGGTAGCCAATCAGAAATATTCTTCTCTGCTAGTGCCTTGTGGCTGTATCTCACTATAAAATTTAAACATTAGCAGGGCTTTTGTTTCTTTTTTGTGTTGTTTGTGGATTTATTTTTTTTTTTTTTTTAGTTTATGAATACCAAATTTAACAGAGCGCGGCAGTGATTGCAGTTCCAAAGCTACAACTGCCATCCGATGAGTAATAATCTTTTCCAACATAAAAAGCCTCTCAGCTTCCTTTGGGTTCTGCAAGTCTATTCAATGCTGGCAATTATGTCTTGATGAATGGTTGCTTTTTTATTTTTTTTCAACAAAGTTTCCTGTAAATGAGTGCTTTAAGGAATATGACTTTGTGGATGTGAGTCATCTGAACTGTTGATAGCACGCATAACTGAAAATACTACTCCTTCCTTTCTTCTGCTGCAATATAGCAAAAAAAAGCCAAGCCCCTTGGAACCTCCTTGTTCAAACCTTGCTATATTTTTTTTTTTTTCAGACAAAAAATTAGGAAAGAGATATAAAGCAAATTCAGAACATGCTAAAGGCCAGGTTATATTAATTCATGCTAAATAGCAGTCTGGGGGTTTTCTACTAGAACGAAGTAGACTAGTCATATTAATCAAGTAAGTGAATTTATTTTATAGTGAATCACTCAGAGCTTGCAAAACTTAGAAGACTAAGAAATCTTACCCCAGTCTTGCCTTCTGTCTCACTTCATTTTTCACTACATCCCCATTTTTAATATTCTGAAAAACCCCAAACCGTTAGCTGCAGCACATTATGAATCTCTTTGTGAAAAAATTGGACTTGCAGATCTTTCCAAAAGCCAGGTCTGCACTGCAATGTTCTTCATATCCTTTTTATCATCCAGCTACACAAAATCCTTTCCCCCATAATCTACTATTAAATTTGCAAAATAGGTGGGCCTTAATACATATTGCCTTTCCACTATATCTGAAAAGTTTGTACTGTAATTAAGACTTCTCTTTTATCCTGAAAATCCTTAGTCTTAAGACTTTAATTCAGAAGCAATACTCAGCCACCACCATGTTAGTGATAATCCTAATATACCATGGATTTAGCCCAAAATTATCATTGCTGGCGAGCACTGAATGCTAAATACAACACAATGCATAAAAACAATGGTCCCAAATAAATTTTCCCAGCTGAACTCCTTGAAGGAGAAACATGTTGATTTGTGATGGGACTGTGGAAAACTAGTATAACTCTGAAAAAGCATTAATATAGGAATTGTGATGTAGTGCTTAGAAAGTCTTCTATGGCTGAGAAAAATCACATGCTACTTTTGCTGACCTGAATTTAAAACCTTGTAAGAACCCTCCATGAGAAAAATCAGAATGTAGGCTTAACTTCATATTTATAACATTTGAGAGGAGCTTGCCATATTTCTTCCAAGTAGGAGCAAACATAAAAAGATGCTGTTCATGACCATCTCTAAATTGAAATTGCCATTTTCCATTGAGATAGCAAGCACAAATTAGGACAAAATATTTACAAATAGACTGAAAAGTCTGCTAATCTTGTATCATCCAGATAATTTAAATATACTTTTTCCTATTTGAATTATAGCCGTATTGATTTCAAAATATTTTCTGTGAATTTGGTTTAATAGATGTTAATGACAATTCTTCCTATTTAAGCTCACCTTTACTCATCTAGGTCTTCAAAATACTCATAACAAAAATAAAAAATAATGAAACCATTTTTAGGGGCACAATGTTTTGATGATGAGATGAGAATGTGGGAAAGAGGAAAGGGGATGAGGTTAGTGTAAATTTTTGTTATAACATTCTTCCAGTGTTTTTTTTGTTTGTTTAATATCTAAAATGTGGATTAATTTCAATCACTTCTTTATTTGCAGACAATGTCAGAAATGCTTATGGATTTTATTTCAAGGTATCTAGAATTGAGGTAACACTGATCCAGAAAACCCACAGTGAAAATTGAGTTGATTTGACTCACCGCTACTGCAGAAGAAAGAAACAAGCACTCATGGCATATTTTTAAACTTTTTTATCTGGAAACACCCTTAAAGACTGTACAAAGTAAACATTTCACACATTGTTTTCTTGAGCCATTTCTTTTGTTGCTGTTGGGTTTCTGAGGCAGGGTGGACAAGGAATTAACTGTCAACACCATGATTACACGAGGGGTGGAAGAAGGAGTGATCAAGTGTGCTCCATTAAAACTTCAGTGAGGATTTTAGTGTGCCAGGCGGCAGTGATCAGAATTGGAACATGGCTATGACACCTGAAATCACTCCTGTTAGAAAGATTCAGGGACGTTCAGGCTGGAAAACCTCTAATCTATCTAGCATATAGCCTAAGCTTGATCCTTCTGATGTCTGGTTGGGAGGTCCATCCTCAGACTAAGTGTCAAGGCTAAGTGTTGACAAGACTAAGTGTCTTGACACTGCTGCTACTTATCTTTATAATCTATAGGAGGAAGCTGAATCTTGAGTTCAAAGTAGTCACTTTTTAGGTGGCTCACGCTGGACAAAATGGATTTAGATTGGACTCAGTTCTTCGGTTTTATCCAAGGCTGGAGGCTAGGATGTTGCTCGGATCTGATGCAGTGGCTTGGGTGATAAATCACTTCCTTTAAGGAGAGTCCACAAATTTCCATATAGATCTTTTGTCTAATAGTCAATTCTATCCAGCTCCCTAGATGAGTAATCCTATAATCCTGGCAGTGTTTTAAGCCTACCTTTATTTGTTCTTCCAATATAAATTACTAGATGTGAACTGCTGCTTGATTATTATATAGTGAAAATTATTCTTTTTTGCTGTTTGATGCCCTATTTTCCTTACTGCAGGGATGAAAAATCATATTTGAGATAAAAGAAGAAGGGTCTGAATATAAGAATTACTTTATTATTCACCACAATTTATTATTTCTAGTGCAATAAAGCACTAATATAACAAAAACCACAGACTCCAAATGCAACCAGAATACTTTAGGAGAAGCATTTTGCCCATGATCTTGAATCCAACAAAAGCATATTTTAATATTAGATGATATGATGGATGTGCTGAACATGACAAAACAGCAGGCTCTTCAATCCAAACCAACAGAAGCTTGACAGATGAAAACAACTCTTAAAGTGGTTCTTAAAAGCAAAGCAATCTTTGTGTAGAAATACTGCAGCAGGTCTTAATATTTAAGTAAAGACCAAGAAAAAAGTCCTTGCGTTTCCCTAGTGGCCCGGAGAACAGGTTCAAAAAGCATAGGGCACAGCAGCAAAAAGTCTGATCACACATGGATTCCAAACAGAAAAGGAGAATCACAAGTATTCCCTAATTGGAAGGCCAGAGAGAACAAGGGTGAGTGTAGCTTTCTAAAATTCAGAAGGAAGAATGAGGAAGATGAGGCATTCACTGAAATGTCAAGATAAAATCGATAAAGCATTTTCTGCGAAATCAATGCAGAGACTGGAAGACATTCAAGATAACAGAGAAACAAATGCTCTGGAGTGGATGAAAACGCCAACAGTGGCACTGAAAACAGGTGTTGTTTTCATAATTAAAACTCAAGGGAAACCTGCCTGAAGGGAGCCATAATAATGAAATAGGGGGAAAATATACCCATGGAGAACAACACCTCATTAGGAGATATAAATTTCACATGCTAACAACGTTGAGTTAAATGATAAATTGTTTTTCTTAATGCCACTCTGGTGCGAGACAGGTTCAGAGGTTCTGCTTATTTTGCTGCAAGCTGATGATTAATGACTGCAAAGGTTTTTCACACAAGTGTGAAAGACAGGACTGGAAAATGAAGATGCAAGTTGTGTCTCCAAAGGCGCATTTTGTAAAACCAGTGTCTGGACAGAAATAGGAAAGCCTTTGAGAGGTTAGAAAACCCTTATAATAACAAGCTGTGGAATGACCCAATTTAGTTATTTTCTGTTTGGTTTCTAGTTAATACTGTTTTCCCCTGTAACCAATGCACACTAAAACCTCAAGAATAAGACCCTGAGGCAATTCTGAAATCATCTACAGTGTATTTTCTTAGAGATAAAAAACATCAGTGACTCCACTCCCTCTGACTCAGCTTGGTGTTCAGGTACCATGGAGTCAAACATGGTACAGACAAGCAAAGCAGTGCCAGAAACCCTCCAGGATATCTGAAATGTCTGGGTGATTCCATACTCATGTTTTCATAACCTTATCCATACCATTCCTCAAATGGGGATGTTTAAAGACAGAGAAAAACTGCTTATGTCTAAGGGTGGTTTGTAGTACAGAGGAAAACCAGTTTATTTTGAATAAAACTCTTCTGCTATCAAGAGTTTTCAGAGAAGTGTAGCTTAGTGATTAGAGATAAACATCTGCAGCAGATCTGATGTTCTCCAGTTTCTGTGTGCTTAGTAGGCACAGATGAGATTCAGGAGCTGTCACTACCTGCTACATGACCTGGAGTACCAAATAGGCCAATAAACCCTCAATTCTGTAAACAAAGCCACTATTCCAGCAAATTCCTGGGTGGGAAACAAATATGCACCATAAAGAACATTGTAAATTGTTCAGAAATAAATAAACTTGGCTGTTGTCACTATAGCGATTTGGAATATTTAGTCAAGCATGTCTGTTCAATAACAGAATGTTTAAAATAAGCGAAATTAAAGTCATATTTCTTAACATAAAGGCTCTGTTTGAAGACTGGATTCATCATCTGTAAGCAAGAAAATTTAGAAGTGATAAGAATTAATAAAGTTCTGATTGTGTGTAATGCAGGGCAAGTAATGAATAGCAGTGATTTTGTCTCCAAGCACATCACTGAAGAGATCAATACTTTATTGAGTTCAGATCTCTAGATGTTAAAAAAGGATGTTGGAAAACTGAAAAAAATGTGGAAAGCTACTGTCAGCACTGAAAATCTTATGCTGGAAAACTTAATGACCTCCAACCTCCATCCATAGTCTCTAAGAATAAAGAGAGATAACCCTGAGTTTATACTTCACATGCATAGAATATTAGGAATCATAAGACTTCTGTCTCATAGAGAAAAGCTCATGTTACACTGCCTGGATTTAAATTCAGGCAAATTGACATTAAAAAAGCCATTTATTTTTTTATGTTCGGGGTGATAAATAAGAAGAAAAATAACCTGCACAATTATATGATCTTTTAAGGAACTTCGTCAAGACCTATATTAGGCATCATAACAATTGGATATTGCTATAAAATTTACATCTCCACTTTGTACAATTAAGCTGATGTAGATGTCTAGAAGAGATAAGTCCTTCCTGTGATCTCAAATCATCTCTATACCAAAGATCTTTTCTGAAGGCGATGTACGGCAACATAGTGTTTCTCTTGTGTATGGAACTACAGAGTTAAAGCATCTCAGTACATATTGCTCTGCCAGGTTTAACAAAATTCACTTTATTTTGGGGGCAGTGTGGCAAATATGAAACACGGTTGAGCAATGCCCCCTGAATTCAAGGGGGACACATATAATTTTTTGCAATTAAATTTGCACAGGGAATATGAGTAGGTGAAACAGTAATTATCAAATTGGAGCCTTGCCATAAAAATGGGACAACTTTGTTGTCTTTGTTTGGTATCTCAAACTTTTCTAATTCAAGAAGAAACCCTCAGGATGTCCCTCCTTATGCACCATCCTCAGTCTAGGGACCGCTTTGCAAATTTATATGTTTAGGACTGCTGTCTTAAACACTACATCTCGCAGCCAGAAAAGAACCTAAATTCAGCTCTTCCCAGCAATGCAGTAGCTATTGCCCAGCCAGAACTAAGGGCCCATTTCCAGAAGGCAAGAGGAGTTATGTGTCTTATGAAAGGATCTTTTTAGGCGGAACAATTTTAGTCAACTAATGTGAAAAGCCAACAAAGCCAGTGTGCCTTACATAATGACTTCTGTGCATCCCTGGCTAAAATATCACTGTGAACCCGGAGATCTTAGCTGGATTTTTTTTTTTTCTGGAATTCTCTCATGGACAACTGAGTCATTGGGTGGCAACTTTTCTACACTGAGGTCTAACCTTGACAGGAGGTGGAGGTAGATGGCCCCATCCTAGCCTGTGGCTGGAAGAGCTGTTGGTATAACTGGTTCTTCATGTTTAAAGGAGCACAGATCCCAGGTTTTGTCTATTCTGCAAGAACTCTCCAATCTGTAGGTGACAGCTAAAAGTGAACTTCTACCAACATTGCTCTTGTCTTTGGTTTTAGGTGGAAAAGGACAGCTGTGCCTTTTTTGGGCATCTCAACACTACCAATCAAAGCATTCCTGCAGGATTACTTTCCTCCCTTTTAGATGTGCCAGCCCTGTGTGTCCTGAACAACACACAGAT
This sequence comes from Psilopsiagon aymara, assembly GCA_024733675.1. Classification (NCBI taxonomy): domain Eukaryota; kingdom Metazoa; phylum Chordata; class Aves; order Psittaciformes; family Psittacidae; genus Psilopsiagon; species Psilopsiagon aymara. Next base: position 70,835 of record JANRGW010015737.1, read on the forward strand.
GTGGCATCAATAGCAGAAATCTCTTCAGGCAAAATGATTTGGACTGTTTAACATCCCTCTTTTGGTATTATGGACATATATTTTACTGTAAAGGAAATGTCTGTATTTGGGTCCCTTCAGCTGCAGCTGTTTCAGTAAAAGTCCAGCCAGACCCTGGTTCAATCATTACCGTGTGGTAAACTGTACTGTTAATTGCTGGAAGATTCCTGGACTGAGTTTGATTTTGGCCCAGACCAGCCAGCAACAACCGCATAGCCTCTGGTGATTTGCAAGTAAGAATCATGCGTAGTAGGAAATCTATGTGCAGTTATTTGTTGTGGAGGGTAAGAAAGTTGATCTGCTTAGATGTGAACTCTTGTCTTGGATCAGGGAAAAGTTTATATATCAGGGAAAAGTACTTATTTTATGGTAATAGAATTCTAGTATAGCAATCAAATGTTATTAAATTAAGCTACTAGTATAATAGTGAAAGGTTAAACTTATTTTATTACAGTTATAGTCAGACCAAATGTAACTGTAGTTTGAAAGCATGGGTAGTGACTGGTGAAAGAGTTGTGAGAAAGACAGCAAGAACAGGGCTTGTACAGGCAGGTATTTCCTCAGCATATGCTCCAGACCCCACCAGCTGGTGGCCTGGGGCATTCTTGGGCCAGTGGCTGTGCTGAGGTATTAAAAATCCTTCCTCGCTTCTGGGGTCAGAGCACTGCAAAGTCAGTTAGCTTCTGGAAATTTGCATGTCCATGAAATAGCATTTTATTGGCTGGATTAGCAGCCAAGCACTATGTGATAGCCAAGCAGTACTTAAACTGTGGAGAAAGCAGAGAAGGGAGATATGCTGCAATCCAACAGGAATGTGATGTGGTGAGGATACATTTCTCTTTCATGACTGTGCATCAGTATTGGAGATTGTGTGATTGATGTGCACACAATAAAAAGCAACTTTTGTCTGAGGGAGTTAAAAATAAGTAAGAGTAATGAGAAGAATATCACAAGTGAGCAAATAAAATTCTTTTCCATTTTACAGGCAGGGATCAGAAGCACAGAGAGATTAAATTATTTTCCTCAGTCTACACAAGAAGAGTGTGTCCTGACTGGGAATTTCTCCCCTCTGCTTTCGCTCTAAGATTATCCTTAATCGTTTTTGTAGTACTCAGACTGCTTCAGATATTGACCATTGACACACAATAACTTGTAAGGACCCCTGCAATATGACCTGTCTCCTAATGTATGAATGGTCAGAGGGACTGAAGGTACATAGGAATGTGGAGGAACGATTTAAAAAATCATAGAATGAAGAGAGCTATTTTAAAGCATTTTAAAGCTTAGGAGAACAAGTTATATTTGCAAATGCATACTAACAACAAAATGCAAAGACAGCAAATCCCCTGAATCAGTCATCGTATCCTTATTTTAACAGACCTGCCAAAACTCCTAATTAAGGTCTCCCTTGGGACTCTTGTTTTCTATCTCATTATCCTGATAAAGTGGACACCAATGAATCTCTTAATGAGGATTAAACTGTAGGCTTTAGTTGAATTTGCATGTCACATTTGCTATTGATGAGACTCTCCTGAAATATGCCACATATACTTGTCAGTTTCTAGATCAGAATTCAAAATACTGTATTAAAATATCTAGTAATAGACTTTCACTGGTTTTCCTAGCAATTACCCCAAAATAGGAGATAAAAATTGTTTTGATAAATACAGCATTTTCACATCCACAGTCCAACAGTGTGTGTCATATTGCTATGTATCTGGCTTAAAAGGGACAGCTGCTCCAGGGATCTGGAAACACTCTCTTTAGTTTTAACAGAAGGAAAAACTGAAACGGAAGCAGATGTTTGTGACTGTCTCATGCATGAGATAAGGTCTTTGGAGACTTTTTTTTCCCAGCAGCAAGTGTTTAAAGTCTCATCTTCCTTAAAGGAATTTTGATTTCATGCCGGACCCAAGAAATATGCTTTGTGTAAATTCATATGTCAGAGTTTCTTGCTGATGGTTTTAGTCAACACTGGGGCTGGGTCATTAGGTTGTTCTAAACCTTAGTTACTGCCGTGCTTACCAGAGAGATGATCCACTGTCAGGAGGGAACTTGTTTTTATGCACATCCTCCATTGCTTTGCTGTTAGCTGTAAAGTAGCACCACTGAAGTATTCGCACAAAGGCCAGAACCCTCGAGGTCCTACAAGAGGGAAAAGTTACCTGCTAGTAATTGGACAGAAAAAGTCTGCTCAGCATTCCTAAAATCTGTAAGTCCTGAATTAGTGTTTCAGTCAGTTTATCTGGAGTGTTCAACAGACCTTAATTAGCACGCTCTAAATGAAATTTATGTCTGTCTTGCAGAGATCTTCTGTGAACTGAGAAGCTCATTTCTTTCTGAGGACTTCTTTGCTCTTCATCATACACAAAGATCAACACTATCACTCCCATCATGCTTGCTCAGCTCTTATTTCTCATCTTCCTGCATTAATTCATTGACACCTAATTAATTCATTGACACCTGATAGCAGATTGCTGAGACAATTTAACCTTCTGAAAGATGCCAAAGATTTCCCTCATATATAGTGGGAAATGCACACACACAAGTATGTATGTTTGTTGGTATGTAAATTTGGAGACACTTGAGTTAATGTTTAATCTGGGACTGTATACTTTGGTTGAATTTTGAAGCCTAGGTTATCCAAGCTCTTTTACACCTGTACTAGAATTTGCATTTGAAGAAACTCCGATAAAAACCATGAAAATTTTGGATTTTGCGATATCAGAGAAAAATCTTGGTAATACTACAAGCACACCTCAGAGGTCAGAAACTAAGACAAAAAAATCCCTGTAATTACTGTCAATTTACAGATCTTGTTTAAGATACTCTTGGGGATGCATGTATGCATGTGGCCTGGCACACAGTTTTTTTAATGGTTGGGAGATAAAAGTCAATTAGTAAGTAATTTCCATCACTTCTGCATGTCATCATCTACCAAATCTGAGCTGTGAATCACATCTATGAATGTTCTTGTCATGGAAATAAGATCACTGTTCCTAGTTAGGTTCAGATAGGAAATACAACCCAAACTGTAACCCCCAAAATAGCAGTGAGTCATGTGAAAGCAAATCACAGATGTCAGGCAAAGCCAGAGGAAATATACAGGAAGACTAGTCTTAGAGTCAGTATTTCCCAACTTTGGCATTGTTTTGGCATTGATGTCAAACAGAGCTTTTTTTTTTTTATTTATTTAAAAAAGTTGCTTCTTTTGCTCATCCAACAGCAGCAGCTATGACCAGAAGTTTGCTCTCTATCTCTGTGATGCCAAACAAGTTTTCATCTCACAGCAACACCTTCTGTCCGAAAAGGTTCCACCCTGCCCAAGAGCAGTGGGGGCTATAGATGCCACTCAGTTTTAGTCATCTTTCCAGGCAGCTCTTAGAGGCATTTTCAAAGCTGTGCTCAGTATCATGTTTGGAAGTAGGGTTACAGACAACAGCTGGAGCTTAATGCTGTAATAAGCATTTTTTCCTTCCCATTTCATTGCAAGAGGGGTCACGTTCATTCAGTAAGGAATAAATGTTGGGGATTTTTTTTTTTTTTAAGTAAAAATTAATACATTGGGAAATGCCTGTTCACTGTTTGCAACAGTGAGGTGGATCAAATGAAACAGTGGGTTAGAGACTGAAAAAATTTAAAGGAAGCATCTCATCATGTGCACAAACGTGCAGTCATCCATAGATTTCCTTGTTTCCAGGTCTGAAATTTTATGAGTTCAAGTGTTGCCTACACAACTTTGCAGCTAAGTTGTTCATTGAGTCAGATACAAGGCATGACTTCAGGTTTGGGAAGTCCCTAAACTGTAAGTTATTGCAGGCTGGGAGACAATTTTGAAGAAATATTGGTTTATGCTTTCCCCTACACGTTATTTTTTGGCTCCTATGGGAGGCGGGATACGGGCCTGATGCAGTGCTACGCATTTCTGTTCTTAAATACCAAAAAAATTTCACTTGGTATTACAATGTAACATTTTGTCTTCCCAGTCCAAGTCTCCCAAGCCAGTTCTTTACACAAAATTAAAAAACAGGAGGGAAAACCCACAAAATTTCTTTCTTTCTTTCTTTTTGGTTCAATCTGAATTTTCTTCTGATTTTCTTTTTCAACATTAAACTGAAAAATGTGCTATCTGAAGTAAAAGCTAAGTTTTGCATTACTTGGTTTAGTCTGTAAATCATTTGGACTTGAATTCACACAGGTTTGCATAAAGACAGTCTGTTGTGTTTTTTAATTTGGGAATTTGGGATCTTGGAGGAACCCTACTGTTTGCCAGATTTAGTGAAAAATCAATTTTAAATTCATTTCAATGAGTTCTGTTTTGTCCGTTCCCTTTGGACAAATTCGCGTCATTTTACATGGTACACTGGTTAAGCTGGCCAACCTAACTCCTGGATAGCAGCTGAAATTAGTTTTCATAGATGCAGCAGAGTCTCTGACTTCTGATAAAAGCAGATTTTCCTTGTTTACTTCAGAAACTGGACAGAATTTAACATTGGTCAAAGCTAAATAACCTCTCTGCACCACAGAGACCATACTTTTGCACAAGAGACATCACAACTGACAGTCCTGAGATGTGTTTATTTGGGGACAGTGATAGAGAAATTATTTTAAGTGAAGGGCTTGACAGCTTGGAATTTGATTCTGCCTTTGGCATAATGTAAACTGAACTTTCTAATAGGGTGTTTTGCAAAGCTTGTGTCTACATGAAGACATTCCCTGTGAATCTACTATAGAAGTGCAATGTTCTGAAATCCAAGAATCAATAATTAAGCGTTTCATTGCAATGATTAAGACTGAATAACTTATTAGTTTGGCAAGGCCTGCCATATGTATGATATTCTAGCCCTTCCACTTTTGGCTATGGCAGTTACAGTTTAATTCAGATGTGGTCCTTCTCCACAAGGAATATCCAGAATCATCAGCCAAATTTCCACATGTACCCAAGTGGTTGACGAGATTCATAGTAGTGTTAAGATGTCCAAGCTAAAAAAAAAATCATGGGACTTAAGCACTTAGGTACTTTAAAAAATTCTTAGTCTTTCTCTAGTCAATCCACTGAGAGGCGTAGCATGCTTCTCTGTCACCTCTGCTTGACAGCTTCTGTGCAAGGAGGACCCAGTTGTCAATAGTTACTGTCATTGTACCTGACATCTTTCTCCTGAACAGTTTTGCACCAGCAGGGCTGAGGTGTCTGAAGTTAATGTGCAATCAGCCTATTGATGTGAAGGAATTTTTAGTCACAATACTTTACCCTTTAAAGCATGCTTTTGAGTTACAGGATGACACTAGGAAATCAGTTGGAGGAGCTTGTTCCCACCTTACATGGCAGGAAATAATTTATGCAGTACCTACTGCAGTTGGGATTGATTTGGTTACTTTGCCATCACTTACGGGCTATGTTTGTCTAAACCTGATCTAGACCTTTTCAACTCTATTTAAACCCATCTTAGAAAGACCAGCACAGCCCAAGGTGGATACGCTTTTGTAAAGGGGTTCAAGAAATAAGTGCTCCACAAGAGCATATTTGTTCCCAAAAAAATCTTTATCCATTATTTACACAAATTGAGATTATGGTATAATGACAAACATAACGTCTATATGACAGACAGAACCAATATCAGATGCATATCATACCTATAACAATAAATTATAGAGCACCAGATGTGTTTCCAAAGAAGTCACATTTTATGGGGGTTTAGTCTCTGCACAAGTACATCTCTTACCTTTATAAGAAGGGAAAACACTTCATAAAACAATTAAAAGGAGCAGAGGCTGCTGTTTCCTCTCCTGCAGTTACCTAGTAAGCTATGTGTAGAGCCAGTAGCTCCCAGCCACCTGTTTACCAGTTTGACAAGGCACATGATACTTGCTAAAGAGACCAAGTTACTACTGCATACTTTAGTACTGGAAGAAAATCTGTCTCTGATAGTTTTGGACAACTTGTTACATCCCATTCCAAAACCTGTCAAGCATATAATGACAGCTAGGACACAGAGGAATACTTCTCCAGTTCAAGAACAAGAAGGCCCACAAGGAAAATTTGCTGATTTGCTAAACCCTTTACATTTCCAGATACAGCTGTAGGATACTGAGCTTGTTAACTATCAAAATTACCAGGACTTTTCCCTCAACGGGTTATTGAGCTGGGCAGCTCTTATCTGAACAGATCCCCTGTAACTTGGACACTGCCAATAGAGTAATCCTGAAATCTTGTATTGACAGATGGAGCTGCATTTGGACTCATCCAAATGCAATTTGCCTAGAGGTTTTGGTAGAACATCTTTCACAGGAGATTTCAACCCAAAGAGCTAACCACTTGTGTTTGCTATCAGTGCACTGACACATCTTACCTTGGAGAAGCAAGTAATGTAGTTATGTGTGTATGTTTATTAGGGTAAGTGGTAGCAGCAAAGATAGCCAGTCCTAGAGAGATATTCATGCTGGTGTTGCAATTAAAAAGTTATATACTTTTCAGTGAGAAAGTGTACACAAAGGAAGGTTGATTACCTTTTGCTCAAATCTTGCAGTAGGGGTAGAGATATGGTGATGTAGACTTTAGTACCAGATGCCTATGCACTTTCAGGGGGGATGTAAACTCATATAACATGCTAAAACTCAGCATCTTTATTTTAAGCTCATATGGGTAGATGAAGACTACCATGATGACACCTGAAATTACATCTCATATGAAACTGTACAGGTAACCTAAGTGACTTCCACAACCATGCTGGGTAGGAATCATGCAAGAACACAGTCTGCAAACAGAGCATTTCAACCCCATCTCTACACCTGTCCTGCCAGAAATCTCCCTCCTGCTGTGTACCTGGAAACATGCAGAAAAGACAGCTATTTCACCTGGAAAAACTCAAATCAACAGAGTTACAGTGAGCAAAATTTTTACCCTTCTCCCCAAGACTGTCTAGAATAGATGATCTTATTCTGTTTTCTTTTGGGAATAAAATCCTGCCTCTATCCTGCAGGTATCCTTTCTCTCTTTGTAGTAGTATAGTTACTGGGATCAAATTTAAAATGTTCAAAACCCCAAAGTCCTCAAAAGGTAGTGTGAGACTACACTTCAAACAAAAACAAGTAAGCAAGCTTTGATTTTTGTCAGAAGTGGCATATTCCTTCACTCTCAGTAAAAGTTAGTTGTACAGGAGAGGTGGTAGTGGGGCTGAAATACAGGGTTATAAATATTCCAGCTCTTTTCCTGGCTCTGCCGTAGAATTGCAACCAGACTCACCTTACCACAAATTACCCACCTGTAATTTAGGTATCCGTTCTGGCTAGCTATGGCTCACTAGATGATGAGCTGAGAGAATGTTTATCAATATGCTTATTATTATGCAAATTGATAAACACATGCTTATTAATAAACATTGGTTCATTAATGAATGTTTTCTAATAAATACATTCTCATCTAGGTCGAATGTTACTACCTGGGAGTTCACCCATCTCTGTTTACAGCAGAAAGTGTCTAGATCACCAATTTAGGCCTTATTCCTAACCTCCTAGTGGGTAGATTTTGATGTGACTAATCTCACCTTTCTAGAAGTGTGCAGTGACTACAATATTAATTCCTCACCTTCTGAGAGCACTTTACACACACTTTGACAGACGTAAATCACCAGAAAGAGCCACTGTATTTCTTGCAGCCTATCCACTCACCTAAAATATTAGAACCCTGTCAAACACGCTTGTTTTCACTTGCTCCTGTTGCTAAACCGCGTGATTTCCCAGGCCCTATGTGAACTGTATTACTGAAGCACTAGGTGGCAATGTTGTTACAAAGAAAGCTCCTACCAGCTCTGTAAGCCTCGGTGGCTGTGTGCCGCTAGAGATCCGGCGATGCTTCGCCGGCAATGCAGACACGCAGAGAGCTGCCACTGCTTCTTTAGTGGCTGCATGGCATCATTTTGATTACCCCCCTGTACCGGGCACTGATGAGGCCGGATCTCGAATCCTGTGTTCAGTTCTGGACCCCCTGCTACAAGAAAGACATGGAGGTGCTGGAACACTTCCAGAGAAGGGCAGGGAAGATGGTGAAGAGTCTGGAGCACAAGTCTGATGAAACGTGTCTGAGGGAACTGGAGTTGTTTAGGCTGGGGAAAAGGAAGCTCAAGGGGGACCTTATCACTCTCTACAGCTACCTGAAAGGAGGTTGTATTGAGGTGGGGTTGGTCTCCCAAGTAGTAAGTGATAGGGCAATAGGAAACGGCCTTAAGTTGTGCCAGGGGAGGTTTAGATTGGATACTGGGGAAAATTTCTTCACACAAAGGGTTTTCAAGCATCAGAACAGGCTGCCTAGGGACATGGTTGAGTCACCACCCCTGGAGATATTTAAAAGATGTATAGATATGGTGCTTAGAGACATGGTTTACTGTTGGACTTGGCAGTGAGAGGTTAACATTTAGACTTGATCTTGGAGATCTTTTCTGACATAAATGACTCTATGATTCTACTGTTTTGGTTGCCCATGCTTGCTCTGAGTGAAAAGCTGTTGGTTGGTTTGTTCTTATTTTCAGCAAAAAGTAAACAACAATGATGACCTGACTTTTAACACATTTTTTTTTTTTTTTTTCCCCCATAAAATTTCCAGTGGTCTGGGGGATATTGAATAAGACACACAGGAATCAGCTTACATCTCAGCCAGGGTGGGGTTCAGCCATCAGACATGCAGAGGTAAGAACTGAAGAGTGATCTTAACAAAATATGTGAGTTAATTAAAAAAAAAATGGTTCTTTTAGACAGAAAAGAACCTATGCAAGTGTGGTACGGCTAGCAGTTCAGTCTGTCTTTCTTCAGCTCTGACAACTAATCAGTATTATCAGGTCATGACTCTGAAAGGCCTTTGCACACTCTATTTATTTAATCCACTTCAACACATATCACTTACTGTTTTCCTAAACTGTGTGAATTGCATCAACAATAACAGGATAAGGGACAGTTATGACCCAAGTTTATTCTATCATTACAGGAACCTCAGGTTTTAATCTACTTTTGAAGAAAACACTACACCCTGTTGATGGCAGCTCTTGTGGCCAAAAGCATAAATGTTCACAGTGCAGGAAAACTCTCCCCACGTCCCAGGGAAGGGGAGTGGACTGCACTACCTTGCAGGGCTCTTTCCAGCTCCCCATTTCTATCTTAGAAGTGCTGGACCCCACAGTAGGTGTTGAACTAAGCCATGGTGTGAGGATCTGGAGCTACACTAGAGTTACTACTGTCAGCATCGCCCTTTATGTGGCTTTTTAGTGATGCACAGAAATTGTCTGCTGTGGTGCTCAGGAGCATCCAAAGATGTATCAGTGATGGGGACAAAGGTCTAAAGAACCCATCTATCTTTTGGCTCTATCTGGTGCCTTTGCAGCTGATTGTGAGCAGTATTATATCTGAGTTACTCATTCTATCAGCTTTAGTTATCAACGAAGTAGATCAGGTTTACTCCATACCTTACATGGAGGTCATCAGCCAGGTCAGTTTCTAGAAGAGATTCTCACAGTGTGTGTTTCCTCAGAGTATTAATTATACCGCAAAACCACAGCAATATTGCAAAAGAGTGAGGTACGGTTTTGTCTGACTGGAAGAACAAGAGGAAATTACAGGTCTTACAGTGTATACTAAGGAGACATTAGAATTACTGTCTGGATTTGTTTGGGTGGGGAGGAAAAGATTAATCTTCATTATTTTTGTCCTAAAATGACTTTTAAGTCTTATGTAGTTTATATGCCAGTCTAAGTAAAAATACAATAAAATTAATGGATGTACATCCATGGACATTGAGGAATTTTGCATGACTATATGCACTCAAATGTGTGAGGTTGCTTCATGTGCTTATATTTAAAATGTTAAATGCAGACTTTCTTTAAGTGTTTTCAGTGGGAAAAATAGAAGTAAGTAAGGCTGCAGCTCTGAAAGGCATTTATCTTTGTAAATCTCTCATTTATACATGTATTTTTAAATGAAAATGCTACCAAAATTCTTTTCCACGAAGAAGAAATTTGCCCACTTTGGATTGAATTGTTTTTCTTTTTGAAATTGCTCATATGTCCTGATTTCAGAAATGATACAAACTTGTCAAGGAGTGAGCTGTCCCAAAAAGTCTCCAGCTTTTTCTGTCTTTTCTGACTCCTTTTCTTTCCCTTTACTAGTACTTGCAGTCTTCTGCAGTGAACTAGAGCAGGGATAGAACTGTTTGAATACAGTTTTCTTTTATTTGGGATAAATCCATGTTCTGATGACCAGGAAAGAGGGTGTGATTGGAGACGGGGAGCAGAGAAACCTGCATTCATTTGGGCTTCAGCAGGCAATAAAACCACTTTATTTATGCGGTAAAATTCTCTTTGCTGGATTGAATTCTTAATCTTTCAGTGTTCTTTAATGAAAAAAAAAAAAAAAAGAAAGAAATTCAAAAGGAATTCCAAAAAAATGTTACTCGACCTGAAGAATTTTGTGGGTTTGGATTTTGTTTATTTGTTTGTTTGCTTGATGTCCCGTTACAGGGTGGGGAGGGAGAAAAGGAAAGGTTTTATTAATACCATGAAAAGGGCAGATTCTTTTTCTCACCCAGAGCCATCTACTTGGTATGGAATAAAAGCAAATGGATGAAATGAGGGATTTTTGCTGGGTTTTAGCCATGTGATCATACACAGACTTTGACAGCACAGCAAAGTTGTGTTGTTATCTGAGGAAAAAGCAGAAGCAGTTAAAAGATGGAAAGTTTAAAGAAATGAAAAGATGTGCATTTCTGGTCTTATTCATGTCTCATTAGCTTCTGGCACAGTAAATTGCCTAGACTAGCAAAAACACTTGTTCTTTCTCTTTTTTAATGCAAATCTGGGGAACAAATTGTAATCTCAGTGAAAAAAATAGTGATGCTCAAAGAATAGGCAGGACTAAACATTTTCAGAAACATCAGATATGGCAACTAAGAGTATGTGTCCACCATCACCCTTTCCAAACAGGTTTATCTCCCCATAATTCCTTTTTAAGACAACTTACTGACAAGCTTTCAGAAGCATATTCATTCCATTAGATCCTCCCTATTTTTCTGCTGAGTAAATTCATTAGAAATAAATTCTCTCTTCTCAGGACCAGGACAGTGATGTGAGAAAGGCTGCAAAGGAGTTAATTCACACATAGTGAAATCAGTAGGGTTCTGATGATCCTTTTTTCATAAAATGTGCCCTAGTGTGAACTTCCAAATGTTGCTGGATGCTGAAATATGCACCTGAAAAATTCAAGACTTTTTGAAGCCTCCCTACACTTCCAGGCATCAGAATGTCTCTGATCTGGTCACAAGGATCATGGTGAAGTGACAGCCAAATAAATATCCCAGCAACCTCCAACACTTCCTTGTTATTTCTAAAATGCATGACTAACAAACTTTCTGATGAAGAAAGTATGGAAAGGCAATGTTCTCTCTACTTGTGGACTGGCTCATGAGACACCATGAATCAAGAGAGCCTTTTTAAAGCCCAGGGGGCTCAGAGGGGTTTTTTTGTACAGCTTATTTGTGATTCCTGTGGGATTTACCTCTTCATTCTTAACTGCATTCCCTAGGAATAACCTCAGTGGAGGAATTTAAAGTTGAAAATAGGCACATGAGCCCAGTCAAAAATCGTGGGGCTGGCTAAGTCAAGCAGAACATTAGCCTGGGTGGAATAATCTTGAAAAATGCCAGCCCCTCTGGAAAGCCTCTAGCTTGAATGTGTTTTTCATTCTTGCCTTGACTTTTTAAAAAAGGACACCACACACACACCCCTTTGCATCATCTTCCCATTAATAATTTTCTCCTCAAAATATTTAATGAGACAGTTTGGTAGACAGTGGTGTCTAAAAGCCATGACCGGAAAAATCCTTTCATTTATCAAAACTACCTTTAGGAACCTCTCTATCACCATTTCAACGCAGATGGTTAAAAATGCATATTGGATTTGAAAAACCCCAAACCCTCTTTCTTTTCTCTTTTTTCTTTTTTTGTTGAAATGCTAGTTCATGAAAGCTTTTAAATGCATTTGTGCCTGAACTGGAAAGATGACATGGGGACCTTTAGGTTGCACCCAGTGCTGTCTGGTGGGAAGGAACATGTAAGGAACTAAACTTTGGTGCTTTGCTATGTGATATGGTGCCTAAATTAAACATGTGTGTAGGAAGGAGAAAATGAAGGGTGGTCTAAATATGGCTCTTTGCAATGAAAGATAACCCACCCCCTGGCCCTTACAATCGCAGAAGAAATTAGATGAGGAAGAGGAAATCCAGCAATGCAGATTAAGGTGCTTGCAATTATCCCACGAATATTGCATGCTAAAAGTTGTTGAGGTGTCCTTAAACGTCTTCAGTTGAAGTGTGGTAATGAAAACTGGTGCTTTCATGGTTACCCCACTAAGCTTTTTTTTCTTACATGCCTGTCCTGAAAGCTGTTTCAGAATCAACTTGCACCTGAAGAGGCAAAGATTTTAGTGTTGAGTGCCAATGCCAATACCCCCCCCCCCCCCCAGACTGGAAGTGTTTCATACCTCTACACAAACTGCACAATGAATGCGGGGCAAAGGAGTTGTTAGTGCTCTGGCATCCAGGGCAAACTTGTTTCAATCAAGCAGATGAAATTAACTATCTGGAACATTAACTTATAGTTTAAATAAGGAGTTCCATTTCTTGTAATTCTATTCTCAGGCAGGTAAAGGGATATGTGGCTATGAAAGTCACCATTCTTGCTGATTATTTCATCAAAGACAGTGTTTTCAGGCTGACTTTGGCTTTCATTAAGCCCATTGGTTTTGTTGTAACTGCTAGTGCAAAATTTGGCTGTAAGAAAGACGTTAATTCTGGCACAATAACTCAGGAAGCTTTTGTGCCATAGTGTAGCATAAAAGAGAAATTAATTAGGAAAAAAAAAGTAACTCTGTTTTAATGGTGTCATGGGTTCAGCAGTAGCAGTCATTTTTCCCCTTCTTGGTAGCTGGTGCAGTACTGTGGTTGCTCAATGAAAAGAAAGTATTGACTCTAAATTTCAGTGCTTTATAATGTTCTGAAGCAAACTGTAATCTGCTTTCATGGACAAAATGAGACTTTTCACCCTTCTGATTTGGATTGTCAAGATTTTTATTACTGGCATTATAGGATAATCACCCTTTTGTTTGGTTTGCTATTTGGTCTGGTTAAGTATTTTCCTCCTATTTATTTAAAGGAATAACTGCTTGCTTCAAACAGAACTTGCTTGACAACCTTTAGCGTTTCTGTCCCACCTGTGCACCAATTTAAGTCATCATATTTAATTCAGTGATGAGGCTTACCCAGTCCTGAACAAGGAACAGAGGACTAAGCCCTTCATTCTCTGGGAACTCAAAGTTCCCACTGAAGCATTGAATGCTGGACACAGCCCTTTACAGCAAACATATGTCAATACACAGATGGTCACAACAGCAGCATTTTCTCACAGACATTCACTAGATATTTTTAAGCAAATCCTCTTCCATTTGTCCTCAGACCTGTTGTTCACCCAAGTATTCCAGTCAATTTAACCTGCAGGCAGAAATTTTTCCCTGAGGAAGAGACACAGATGCAATAGCAAAAGGAATAATAATAAAAATAATAATAAAATGATAATAATGAAAAAATAAGCTAGGAAGAAAATTAGTGAGCCAGATGGATAGATGGACTGATAGCTTCATATGCAGAAATAGTTTGCTTGGAGCAAATTTAGGAGGATGTTCAGAAAACACAGATTATAGCTTGCAAATGGGAAGAGTTCAAAGTGGGAACCTAGTATTCTAAGACAGGCTTGTGTAGGCTGGAAAACAAATGTGTGTGTTATACTTAAAGGGTTTGGGTTTGTTTTTTAAAAACAAAAAAACAAAAAAAAAACCCCACAGAAAAAAAAAATATCCATTATCCCTCTTAAAATTAAGGATTTTATCTGGAATGTAAATATAGATAAGATTGAATAACAAAAACATTGATAGAAGGATAAGCACCCTCTGCAGCTATCTGCCTCCACAGACCATAGAAGAAAATACAGATGAGTAACAGGGATGAAGAATTACCTTTTCCACGACCCAAGTAAAACACTACCAAATCAACTAGTTGAAGACAGCTTCATCAGTCTTGGGATTCTGCAATTCACTGCAGGGTGTAGGGCCCTGTGTTGAAAGAAAATCACTTGTGTTACTGGAGTCTCATGACGGTGTGAAGGAGAGTACAGGGGCAGAGATGAGAGACAATTTTAAATTACGCTAATTCTCCTTCAAATGGTGTCAAGTGTGCCTTTTGGCCTGAAGAAACAAAAATAAAAATGCATGACTCTGTTGTATAGAAACTAGAGCACTTCAGTAACATCTGGCTGTGGTTAAGCCATTGTCAAGACAAATACTGCTGCAGTAATATGTAGAGAACTTAAACAGAGGAGGAGATGATTCATTCATTCAGCTTCATTGAGTTCCAGTACACAGACCAGTCCAACGGTCCTGTTTCACTTACTGTTCTGTAGATATATATACACACACCAGACAGAAATAGCATAATTTAAGACTATCTCCTCAAAGATTTCAACATCTAAGTAATTGTATTCCTTCTCTGTCACACTCGGGAGGTTCATAGAAACTGTTAACCTCTTCGTCTGACTCAGTTTTATAGACCTAAATCAGAATTGGCAGAAGGGCAGATATTGGTGCAAGATATAAAAGGACTTATTTGACAATATCTTTTGATAGCTTATTTCATTGATTAATTTATTCAGCAATAGATTAATTGAAATTAACTGTCAAAATGGAAAGGTTTAAATAATGAATCTCTTCCCAATACTCTCTCAAATCCCTGTTACTAGGTTCTGAGCACTGAAATTTCCCCATTTAATGCCCTGCTGACTCTCCTTCTCCTTTATTTAGATCTCTGCCAGCCTTTTGTGGCCACCTTCTCAGTCATTCACTCCATGTCCTCTTCATTTTCTCCTGCCTTTCCACAGGACCCCACACATTTGCACCCTGCTTTGCTCTCCCTTTTACATCTCTTCTTTTATCCACTTCTCCTCCTCAGACATGCTAATGTCTGATCTAATATAGGCTCATCACGCTTTTCTGCTGCTTCAGACTTGGTTCCTGCAGGCAGTGGGAATGATACCCATGGTGCCAATCAGCATTGCCCTATTGCCTTCAGTAAAGCTACTTCCAATTTACACCAGCTGAGGATCCAACCTTCTGCTGCCAAAAGTACTAATGATTTTGCAGAAATATGGGTCTCTCTCTCCCTCTCTTTCTCTTTTTTTCTCCCAGCTTGAAAGATCTAATTACAAATTGCTGAAGGCTTGCTACAAATAAGAAAAAAAAGAAAGAAGAGATACCTTTTTGACTCTGCATTGTCTGTTGCTAATTTACTGAAAAGAATTGGATCTATATTTTCACCCAAATAAATATTTCTTCTCATGAATACTGAGAACAAGTATTCAGTGAAATATCTCCATGGAGAGTTTTTCAACTTATTTTTACAGCTGTGAGTTTGTTCAGGCTGATATTACTGGATATCACTACTATGAATGATAGCAACATCAGCATGGTATAATGTTAACAGAACCATCCAGCCTGGCTTTCTGCTCTCTGGAAATACCAATTATCTTATCTCCTAATAGTTTCAATCCAGTGGATAGGAAGTGTGCCATATTTTTGGTTGTTATGATTATATTGAGGATGACAACACAGCAAAGGCTAAAGGAGACATTCATCCTGTTAGGCTAAACAGTGTGAGGGTCTTTATTCCTGGGGCCAGCTGCAGAAGGGGCTATTTCTGATTGCTTCTTGGACCCCTGTCAAGGTGTGCCTGAGAAAGCCAGCTGGGTAATGAGAAAGGGGTCTCTACTTGGTGACACTTGATGAACCCAAATAACTTGCAGGTAAGGGAGACAGAGGGACTATTTGGCATGGGGGATATATTTGGTAATGATGATTGTTGGAATAAGAAGCTGAAGGAGACTGGTTTGGGATTTGGGATCTCAGTCCCCTCGATAGTTTGACTTCAGGAATGTAATTTTCCAGACAAAGGCATCAGAAATTTGTTCAAGATATGGAAGCTTTATAGAAAGCAGAGTGAGGAATGGAGCCAGTGCTGCCTGACCCCCAGCTCATTGCCATGAGGAAGATTACTTCTCTACCTCAAGTACCATGGTTACTACAGTCAGTGGCACTGGCAATGTGTTTTCCCAGAAGGATAACAATCAGTTTGAATTGTTGCCATAGCATAGCGCTTTCAATCATTTGAGCGCTGCCTAACAGTCAAGTCTGTGGGGACAAGGACAGATTGATGTCAGGCTGGGATGTCATCTCATGGGTCGGGGTCCAGGTTTGAACCAACATTGTCCATGGACAGGCCCACATAGAGCTGTGGTATGATGGAAATACAGCTCATGTGGTATCCCAGCACAAGAACCCCACATCTGTGGGCTTTATTTTCCTCCAAAAATGTCTATTTTCCTAAATATAAAAGCAGAAAAGACTAATTATCTTTCCTTCTGGCAAACTTAAATTCTAGGCATTTAAACTTAACAGACATGAACCCAATCTTTAGCCTCAAATGCCAGTAATTTTGATAAGAAAAGCAATATGAAGAATGCCTTAAAAGAGGAGACTGCATGAGCCTAACTTCTGATTTTTTTGAGGGAAAACTTAGGCACAGAGGGTGTTTAGAAAGAATGAGACCCTTACAGGCTCGGGTACTGAAGAAGTTAAATCAGCCCTAAAACAGCTCTTACCAGAGCCCTCCGAACCAGCTGTCACTCTATCACAGAATCACAGAATTGCTGAGTTTGGAAGGGACCTCTGGAATTCATCCTGTCCAGCCCCCCTGCTCAATCAAGGCCACATCTGTGTCCAGTTCGGTTTTGAATATCTCCAAGGATGGCTACTCCACAATCTTTCTGGACAATCTGTGTCAGTTTTTGACTGTCTTCACAGAAGAAGAGTGTCGTGGTTTAGGCCATAAATCAGCCACGCAGTTTGTTCACTCACTTCCCCCTTTTTCTTCCCTCTGCTCCTGGAG
>JANRGW010015741.1:0-17019 GCA_024733675.1 Psilopsiagon aymara
GCCCTCGGGCAGCCGGGGCGAGCTGCGGGGCAGCACCGAGGGGGCAGAGCTCTGCCGGCCCCTGCGAGGGGAGCCTGGCTGAGCCTGCCCACCGCTCCCCACGGGCTGCGGCTCTGAGCAGGACACGGAGCCCACCCCAAACAACGAAGGATGCTGAGGGAGGGAAGGCCGCCTCCTCTCGCACGAGGAATCATCCGTTCGCTTCCCCCGCTTCATTAGAGAAGCGTTTTTTCCCAAAACAGGATGTTGGGCCAGGGAGAGGTAACGTAAACAGATGCATTCTTTGAAAGCTTGCAGTGCATTTTTCTTTTGCGGAGCACAGGCTCTGCAGTGAAACGGGGAGAGCCATGAGGTGTGGGAACAAAGGACCGAAGCAGCAGCAGGAGGATGAAAAGCCCTTTCTCTGACAAAAGCGAGTCAGCCCAGAGCCTACCTTGACGTTCATACTTTTTCTGGAGACACGGAAGGCACAAAGTTGAGATTGAGTGGTGGAAAAAGCCTTTAAACAAAGCTGATACTGCTTCATTGCTAGAAGAAAGTGTGAAACAGTATCACAGCCTTCCTTCCTTCCTCTTAAAAGTATGCAGAACTGGTTAATTTGCACCAGAAGTGGCCTTTGCTGATGAGAACAAAAAGGAAGAAAGGATCCCATTTCTGCTTGCATCCCCACAGAGTGGCTCCAGCACCAGAAAGCCAGTGACCTCCAGGGTTAATTAAGCAGTTTCACCTGGACCCAGCACTATGTGTGGGCCCAGGTTGAATCCTTTCCCTGTTGCTGTGTGCTCCTCTCTTTTATCAGGCATGGGCTTTTCACAAAGTGTGCCCTCAGCAGCAGGGACAGCAGAGCCAGGGAGGTTGTGACTGCCCTTTCTGCTAGTTTCCTTAGGGACATCCAGCTGCTTAACACCTGCACCAGAAGCAGCTTTCCTCGCCTCCCATTCTACAGGGTTGCAATCCTGTTCCTCGCAACGGATCTCATGTCTTTCCTGGGTTCTCTGCTCTGGTCTCCAAACTTCTTTCAAACTTTACAGAAGCAAAATCCTTCTTTTGTGTCTAAAACCCCTGTGTGGCTCCAGAGGGCTGTAGCTAGTGTTGTGAAGCTATACACATATACCTGCTGCAGTTCCTGTACAGTGCAGAAACCTAACACATCCTGTGTAACTGCATTGCTATGGTGGGAACTTGCCATTGCTGCATGTGCCAGCCCAGTTTTGCTCCACTTTGCTATTTCACATTACACTTCCCTTTAGAGTGGCACCTTCATGCAGGCTCCATTTGTTCCGAGCACATAACCACCACTATATAGACAGTTTTCAAGCATTAAGTCCCAACAGCTTCCTGGGGAAGGAGCTGCTGAGTTCTAGTGCAAGCTTCAGAATCCTTTGTCTTTCTGGATCTCTGCCTTGTCTTCTCTTGAGCAATGCAAATGGGAATGATGAGTAAGGGAGCAATACCTTTTGACTCACAGGACTAAAGCAAACTGCTTTTGGAGGGACAGGCTGGAGAAAACAATGGATACTTGGATTTGGTTTGGCTTAGCTTGCTATGTTTTTCTAAAAGGCTGCTTCATCTAAACTGAAATGATTGGCATGCATGGGGAAGAGGGGGAAAGAAGGAAAAGCAAGCTAAGCCCCAGGCATCAAAGCACTGCAGTCTAGGCCTCCTCAGCTAGAAGCTTCCGCTCTTTAACCTACACTCATTCACCTCTTGCATAGGGCTTTCTATGCATATGAAACATTTTTTTTGGTCTCAGTTGCAGCATCTACTGTTCAGTTGACCATTATCACTGTGACATAAACACAGTATTATCATTACTATTTGTCATTACTGTTAATATGTGATCATCTGTGTCACTTGTGAGAGGAGTCTTCAAAGGTATGAAGTGATACTGCTGGCATCACAGTATTTAAGGGCTGGTCAAACCTGAAGGGATATTTTGGGGAAGGTGGGGATTACCTGTCCTCTTTCAAATTACTTTTCTCATCTCACTTTCTGGCAGGAAAACAAGCAGGCTTTCCCCATGAAAAATTTCTTCAGGGAAATTCTCAACGCCTCCTTTTAATTTCCAGAGGAATATAAACTAGTGCACAGTCCCTGCGTGGTTTAGAGCCACGTTCTGCTGCCTTCCAGTGGCACTGAGTCTTCTTTCTGAGCCTGGGGCTGACACAGGAGGAGGGAGGTAGAGGCCAAAGTGCCTGGGACATGCTGGATAGTTGCCCCTCAGCTGGATTTTGAGTGGTGAGGAGCTCTTGCTACTGGGATTGGTGTGAAGCAGAGGAGCTTGACTCCTGCCTGCAGAGTCTGCGTGTAAACAGGCAAACATCATAGGCATTTGGGTTTGGAAAGCCTGGCTCCACTGCAGCTATTGTGATCCCTGTTATTCAGGAATTCCACAAAACCGTACCAATACTCATAAAAGTTTTGCAGAGTAGATAAATACTGCACTCCAGCCTTCACGGTGAGGGGGAAAAGGAAAGCTTTAAGTAATTAAGCCAGGCCACACAGCGATTCGGCAGCAAGCTGGGCCGCCAGCTGTGTGGGGCTCCCAAAGCAACCATGTCTCTGTGTCCTCCTCTGCCATCTCTGAGAGCACCCACATGGGTGCTGAACCCCCAGCAGCAGCTGGGAGGGGCTCTGGGGAAGGGGCATCTTGGGACCATATCCATTTTTTAAGGAAAGAAAGGGCCTGACCTTCCTCATGTTAGCATGAGGAGCAGCAGCTTTCTTAAAAGATGCTGACTTGTGGCTAAATGTGTTTCCCCTGGATTGCTCCAGCAAGCTTTGCTATCTGTTTTGCACTTTCTGTTTTGCAGAGAACTTAGAAGCTCTTAACTCTGGTCAGAGCTGTTCTTTGCCAAGATTTTGCCAGCACCTCCGTTCCCTTCTCTATGGTGAGAACAGAGAAATGAGTTGGGACCATCCTTGCAGGAGCTCACTGCAATGCTCCTGTATACCTACGGAAGACAGAAATGCTTTAGACTCATTTGGGGTGATGGGTACAGGCCTGTGAGGGATCAGAGTAAGTCTGAGACAAGCCCCCTTCTCCCAGACAAAAAGAGAACATTCTCTTTTCTTTCTAAGAAGCAAAAAGCTTTTTTCCTTTAACTCAAAAGACATTGTTTTGGAAAATCAGAGTTGACTACATAATAATTCCATCTCCTTCTCCCAGTTTTGGAGAGATAAGACATGCCTGATGCTGCTTGACATTGTGATATTTGTAAGACAAAATAGAGGTCAAATTTGCTGAATGTTTTCCAAATTCCAGTGAGGTTTATCACAAAGAGACCCATGCATCACTCAAGTGCCGTGAATGACAAGGGCTGGATTGTAGAGTCACTAAAAAGCTCAGTTTCCAGCCAGTGCTGATCAGCCAAATCACAATCTTTGGGGCAAAACCTGCTGGAAAGCTACAATTATGCAGAGAGATTCCAGGGAGTTTTCGCAGCAGAGTTCTTGAAAAGAAACTCCATTGTGAGGACCCGGGTTTTCATGCTTCAAGGAGCAACGCTGTCCTCTATCAGCACTGTCCTGCCTGGTCTGGTGGGAAACAGTCCTGAGCTCAGGCCCCTGTGGGGCAGGCAGGCAGAAGGCTGCTGCCCTCCCTCCCCTGCACCCTGACACCTCCCCTGGATCCCTGCAGCCTCCTTGGAAGAGAGGCATAGCCGGGCTCTCCTTGCCAGCTTTCTGTCCCAAGAAGTGCAGGAAGAAAGATTTTTCCCACAGCAAGTGTTGACAGGTCTAGCACAAACTTGTCCAAGGGAGATTTGGCAGAAATGCCCACCAGCTAGCTGCGACTGAGAAACCGGCTCCGTTTCCCTCGCCCCATTCAGACACCAGCCTCCAGGGCTGCTGCTGACACTGAGCCTGCTCACGCTGGAGGACTGACACTGCAGAGACTTCTTTGCACCCTGATGTGCTCACCTGCCAGTGCATTTCAGCCTCCCGGCCCGCAGCCAAAGGGGACGGATTTGGCAGTGCTAAGCCTCAGTTGTTTCAACAGACAGGCCAGGACTCGCCCCAATACTCTGAGCAGAAACTAGATCTGGAGCAGGGATGAAGCTGACACCTGCAAGGTGGGCTCTACCTCAAAAACCTTTCCCCAGTATCAAAGTTTAGAGTGAGGCTCAGCAGCTCATGCTCCTCCACAAAGCATGGGCACTTGGACAGAGGAGTTTGGATTATGTCCACATTTGTTCAGTCTTCCTTAAGATGGTCCCCAGAAGACGTCAGCATAAGCTTTAATGATGTGTACTGTCCAGGTAAGGGAGAGACTGGGAGAAGATGAGGGGAAAGCACCAGGTCTCTCAGCTGAGAGGTATATACCTGTCTGACAGCTGGAGAGGTTTTCTGCTTTATGGCTACACCAGAGAAAAACAACTATTCAGTGAGCCGAGTCTTTCGACTCTGTGTTGGTGTTGTTGCTGAACAGTTAAGGCACTGCTTCATGTTCTGTCTTTCTAAGCACTGTGGAAACCCAAAGGAAAATACGACTTAGAGGACATAGGCTACAATGGCCACATATTGCAGGACAAAATGTGACCATATTCTTGTAAACAGCTAAATTTACAAGGTGTGACTTCAGCCACCCATCCATCTGCTTATCTGCTCTTACTGCTGCAGGATCACGTTTCCCAAATATAAAGCTACCTTACAGCCATGCCATTTCTGCATGTGTTCATTATGCAACTGAACAGGTAAGACTAGGAAGTAACCTTTGTTCCAAAAGGACATAAATGGTCTGTTGAAGGATTAAAAATTCATTAATATTTAGGCAGTTACCTGAAAAGTTTGCTGAGCTTTAAGGACAAGGTAAGGGAAAGCAACTCCAGGTAGCTAAAATTTCCTATAGTACCTGTTTTGCCTTCTGAAATCTAGGCCTGATCTTAGAGCAGGAAAGACAGTTCAAGGATTAAGACACTTGGCTAAATTATCATCACTGTTTTTTCACAGTGATTCAACCTTCCTGTGTGACATTGGGAATATCACCCACTTGCTGTATCCATTCCCAATGGTCGAAATGAAGATAACAGCATTTGTTTACCTCCACTGTGGATCAAAAGGATAAATATATTAATCATTTTCCAAGATGCTCAGACAGTATGGCTAGTGAAGAAATACCCTTCACAGATTGACCTTGGGAAATACACCAAATAGGCCTATGGTTTGTTCATATACAATCAAATGGAGTAAGTGAAAATGGAAAAGGTCCACAGCTCTTCAGTGAGACATAGGTGGCTCATTGTTACTGCTTCTAGCAAATCTCTCCACCATGATCTTAGGAATTTTGTTCTCTTTGGGGAATCAGAGGCGAACGACTATAGCTGATTCCCCCTCCCTGAGCTTACAATCACATGAACTGGATTGGAGGCTTCTAGAAGAGAAAGTCCTGGGAAGCCACACCCTGGCTCTTATGTCTGTGACTGCCTCTGTTTCTTTCCTGCACCCAAACTAGAGATGATTACGAGTTCAAAACTGGGAGATGTGGTTGGCCTTTGCCCCCTGACAATGCTCTAGTGAGCCCTGAGGTTATCGAAAGTCTCCCATACCGTCCTGGCCTAGTAAACTGGTAGAACTGAAGGAATGCCTTCCCTTGTGCACAGTAACTGAGTATTACCCTGCTCATTAGCAGCACCACTGCACTGAGAAGGACTCATTTCACTCAGCTCAGTTCTTGCACTCAACCTGGAAAAAGGTTTGCTGAAGAATCAAGCTATGTCTCAGAGCAGCTCCTGCACATCAGATACAGGTAGAGCCTGATAACTCTGCTAGGCTTCTGAGGTACACTGGCAATTTGGAAGCAGATTGAAAAAGCTCCCCCAAATGCTAACTTAATAGAAATCACAAATCTGAAGCAGTATTTGATTTTGAAGCACGGTCTCAAGTTTTCCAGATGGGCAGTTTGTGTAACACTTCTCCGTGGTGCTCTGTATCATCCTACTATTTAGACCATTATTCTTTATCCTGAGCAGCACTGCCTCCGTGCATTTCTGCTGATCTCTACTTTTCACAGCACCAATTTCCCTGCAGTGTAGCAGAATTATTTAACATGAGTCTTTTTGCCCATTGGATCCAAAGAAGGGAACAGATGGATGGCAAAAGTTTGCATAAAGCACACTGCTACCATGCCTGCTTGACAGTAGTGTTATTAACTTACCCTTTCTGCCACAATCAGTTAAATACAAAACCAGACTTGCATTCTTCTTTTACATACTCAGAAAAGGAAATCCACATGTTTATATTCACAATCCCCATTCAAATACACCATTGGTCAAATCTCACCATTTTACGGCATTGAAAAGGCCAAATACGCATTTGCAGAAAACTTCCCCCCCTTCCCATCCCTTCTTGCTCCCACAACAACCTTCCACCCCACCTCCAAGCTCTTCCAATATGTCAGTATCAGATGCCAGTGCTGAGACACAACCGTTACAGTGTGCTGGTGCTTCCATTACACACATTGGTTTTCCAGTACTTAGAACTGAGTGTTGAAGTTCACGCTGCAGCTTCACATGCAGTGCCGTTTCTGGGCAAACCAAAGAAAATGCAGACAGTTTTCCAGTTGCAAGTGAGACATCAGCAACTGATCTATGCTGATCAAGATTTAACTTTCAGCCTTCAAAATAAGATCCCTTCCATTCACTTCTAGTGCATTGCAGGGGATTTTTTGCATATCCCCAACGGCTTTTTCTCATGGAGCTGCCTTCCAGCACCTTTCCCACAATACCTGTGGGCACCTAAGCAGACCCTTTGCAAACATTCCCTTGGGACTGACCCTGCAGAAGCTGTCCTGGTGATTCGAGCACCACCAGAGAGGCACTTTCAAGGCTTGGTAACACCTTTCTTGTTTTCCCCATGGAGTCTGTGTATGGAGTTCTACATGTAGCAATGCTCAGTTCTTTTCTCTGGTCTTGGCTCACATAAGCAGACTGATTGTCAGTGTTTTATAAGTTTGCTGAACTCTATACAATAAAGCCTGATTGCTTGGAAATAAAATAGAAGGAATGCTGTGGTATTGTGTTACAGTATTATAGCACTCAGAAATGTTGCTGTGTTGTTTTAGGCTGTGGTCTAACACCACAGATGTTCCCTCTCTTAAAGTGGAGGGGAAGATCAGGACACCATTACCCGTAACTGAGAATTACAGACCTGTATTTTTTAAGAGGTTGCAGAATTTTATTCTTTGGTGGATGATGTTTTTTCATTTGCTAAGAGGATCCAAGTTGGCATGCAGTGTGGTTTCCTTTGTTAGTTAAAAAATCTACCTTTAAATAGTTTTCTTATGTCAAGTATTGAAAGGAGGAAGAATTTAATGGCTTGAATCAACAGACCTGTCCTCCAGTGTCTAAAATCTGTGGTTTTGTTTGTGTTTTTATGATATGTGTATCATTCTATATTATAACATTCAAACAATTCATCAAGGACTAATGATAAAGAATTTGCAAAGAAATTCAAATGCTTCAAATACACCATTAGTTTCACATACCTTCATCCTGCTGAGCTACATGTAAGTAGAGCACATTGCAAATACTTGGACTTAGCTTTGCATCACCAGCACAATTTATGCGGAAGAGAGAAGTAAATTAAACAGGAACAAAACCCACACCATTTGTCACTGTCACTGGAAACTTAAGACTAAAATTCTTTTTTCCAGAATGCTGCATTTTAGCAACTGTTGATTCAATTTTTAGTGTGAAAGCACTGATGTTTCACTTACATTACAACATCACTCTGGCCTACTGGGGCTGTTATGCCTTGCCAGCAAATAACAGGTCTAGTAAAACACAGTGTGTGGGGACCAAGCTGTTTTTCTCCTGGATAAAACTTGTTTTTCTTAGCAGCTACAAAGCTCATGAGACAATGTACTTCAGGGGTACTTACTGCACTTCTCACCTGAGTAACGTAACTGACTTCACTCTCACACCTCCAGGCAGCTGGGGATGCAGAATAACCTAGGAACAACATGCCCCAATCTCACTGCTAAAGCACGACTTTCAGATGATAAACTGTGCTGTATCTCATCCTGTTTTGCCAGATGCAACTGTGGTGCCTTATCCACAGCTGTGGTAGACAGGCAAGAAATCTAGCATAAGTAAGTGAACTATGGTGCTAGGAAGAAATGTACAAGTTTTATTCTTAAACATCACTGGACTGAAAAATAGTCATATGGCTTATTTATATTTCAAGAGATGGTAGTGAATAAGTTAAAGAATATTTCATCCCAAAACATACCTTGCTTTCATTTATAGCTAAGCTAATGTACACATATGTTTTCTTATTTTCATAAATGTCAAGCACCCACCTTTTTCCCCCACAAAAATTCACAAGTACATGCATGGCACTTCCTACGAGCTGTCGTGGGCTAAAGGCTTACAAACAATGATTTCTTTTTTGAATATGAAATATTAATCAGACCAAAATATAATAATTTAAATCAACTTCTTCCTGAGTAACTTAGAATTTGGAATGTGCTGAAAAGTTTCAATAAATAAGTCAAAGATTAACCAGCTTAAAACGTACCTTTTAACAATTAAGTAAAATATATTTCATGACAGACAAATAGGCTGTAGAACCAGGAATCTTAGATGCTATGTGCCAGATAAATTTACGAAGTACCATTCAAAGAGGAGAGGCCAGGTTGATTGTACGAAAAATACAACAAAATTAAAACCTAGCGTGTAAATCATTAAACAGGTTTTGTATTTAGGTTATAAGTAGTGATGGCTGAAGATACCATTAAATAAACAGATAAAAATAGACTTTATGGTAAGCAGCAGTGAACTTGCCGGAAGGGTGAATGTGTTAAGTGACTGATTACTCTGTTACAACATTGGCAAAAAGGATTCAAACAGAATGTCAGGAAGGTGAGATTATTAGTTTTCTTTCCAAAATACAACAACTCCACAGTGTGTAAACTAATCATCACTCTTTCAATGTAATTTCATAGAAACCACTTAAAATATACAATGCAGCAGATTCATATTTTAGCTAATATGTTAGTTGTTATCTGTGCCATTTTCAGCTTTCTTTAACATGCTCCCCCACAGTAGTGCATTGCTACCACCAACTTGGGATGTTAATAATGAGAACAGAAACTTCTACATAATATTTTCTGGAAGTTAGCATCTTGTCTTAACATGATTACACTTCTTTATTTTCGTCCTCTGCATGTAGGTACAGAAAGTACACCAGTCAGGTGATGAAGATGGGCCACAATGTTTATTGGCTCTCAGCAGGCTCATAAAAGAAGAAACCCTTTGAAACTACATTCTCGCTTAACCCAAGTTTATATGCTGTGTCCATCACAGAGTAACTTTTGCTTGTTATTGCAAACCAAAGTATGACTGTGCAGATGGCAGACATGCTGCTAAGGCAGCTGCAGAATAGGAAACAGAAATTGCCTGGCAGATGTTTGAGAAAGGTTGTACGTTCGACAGAGGCATGTAGCCCCTGAAGTGTTACTGGGACTCATCCTGAAGAGGAGCTGCAACAACTCAGCCCTGCTTCATTGCTCCAGGACAGGAATTAATTGCTATTTTCCTCTACCATCCTGCTCATATGGTATGATTTTTCATATCATATGATAATCATATGATTTGCGGGCCTCATCATGACCCCCAAATCCCCCCTATTCTGCTATGCCCATTGCTGCCTGCAGGTCTGTCACTTCTCCACAATCAGTCCTGGCAGGCTGTCGAATAGCCAGCAAGCCCAGAGGTCACAGTGACCCCAGGGATACCCACCTTAAAGACAATAGCATGTCACATAATTGAGCTATTCCCCTTTCCCTTCCAGCCTCCAACTATCCCCTTTCTAGTGTTTGCTGATAATACCTGTAGTGATTAAGAACAGCAATTTTCACAGTGGCTGTCTTAACATATCATTAAATTGTCTTTTATTTCACAGAGCATACCTCCTTTGTTTTATCATTCCGAAGTATTTCAACTGGAGAAGTTGAAATCATCTAAGTTTTTTTAATGAAGGACTTTTTCTGTATCTCTTTGGATTTGTGACCCATAAGAATAAAAATCTACAAAGACCCTTCCTGAACATGAAAAAGATATGCTGCACCTTTTCTTTCAGAGTCTAATAGAAACATACTCAACTGCAGAAACCAAACTCTACCATTTAGTAAACTCTGCCTTGTACTTTGCATTCACTGTCCTGGTAACTTTTTCTTGCTCTATGAACAAGAAGGGTTCACCAAAAAACATCTGGTTCCTGTAACTTGCCTTATTTCCACTAATACTAATTTTTCAGAATAGTAGCTTGCTCCTCATGCACAGGGTAATTCAGAAGCCACTATCTAGGCCCCTTCTGAGCCTGTTATCCTTGGATGTGCACAGACACGGCAATGGGATACCAGTGTGTTCTGGGCAGAAAGAGGTACTCTTCCCAAATGGCTCACTACCTGTAGTTCCCACTGATGGTACTTAATGCTGCAGTGGTGTGCAATGAAGACTTGTTTCTGGAGAGACATGAGAGTCTGTAAAATTCACTTTTCAAGACTGCCCAATCTATTCTTTAATGTTTTGTAGGTTCCCAGAGGACTACTGCATACTCCAAAAGTTATTTTGTGATAGACAATAGATACTTCTCTCTTGAACCATGCTATAGTGTATGCTATAGAGCCACACCATATGATGAATCAAACCTGCAAAACCAGGTATCTCCTGGTGGCCCAGCATGTGGGAATGGTCTCAAATGTTCCATTTCAAATGCTGCTGCACATTAACTCAGTTCCTTAAGGAATTACTTTCAATAATAATTAAAAAAATGATAAGAAAGCTGGAGGGGTCACCAGAAGAGAAAGGATAGCTCTTCCATCCATCACCTTTTATAGATATCCTCTAGCCACTTTTCGTCATCTTCTTCCTCATCATCTATCGGTTCCTCTGTTTCCAGGGGAGAAGGAATGAAGAACTCAGGTCTGGGACGTGGTTTCCTGATATGAGACTTCAGTCCAAACTTGCGCTTTAGCAGGTGGAACTGTTCTTTGACATAGTAATAAAATTCATATTCGTATCTCATGCGTTGGTAGAGGATCTGTATTGCTTCTGGAGAGGGGACGGTCTTTTTCACTGTCACAGTCAGATTGCCAAGTTTCCTATGTTCTGTAAAAGAAAACAAGCAACATGGTGGGTGCTGCTTAATGAGGCCAGACCTAAACTTTTTTAATGATTAAGGCATTGCTCTGCTGCATTACTAATACAAATGAGCTCGAGCTGTCTCCCTAAATGATGGATTTACTTTTAACAAGAGATGGAAAAATACAGATACTTGAAGTCAGATTTGCACGTTTAAATACGGCTACTTCAGACATGGCATTTGACATTGTGTGATGTCGCCAAGGATTTTAATTAGCAATGAACAGTTATCTCAACATACAAATTAAGTCATACCATTTATGAACACAAAACATGCAGAGAATCCATAATCTTACCTAGCTTTGGAAATTTTGCCTAATACATGTGAAATATATATCCAGTACACAGCTGAGCTGAACTAATCAATTATTTCCTATGCAGCGTACTGTGTTGTGTTTCAGTGGTGCTTTATTATTGCTCAGATCTAAACAGGTATTTACCAACTTGAATCCACCTAACACCAAAGCACTGTTTGCATCACCATGATTCCTCAGGACCAAAACCACCTGATGACTTTCTTGTCCTTTTTTACCTGTTCATTAAAGTAGACTCATCTTCCTGTCATGACCGGGGACTAGAATATTTCAGTACGTTTTTCTTCACCTGACAACTTTTGCTTTGGTAAACTGAAATAAAACACCCTTGTTGTTGATACTGAATTAGAGTTGCATGCAGAAATTCGGAATTGCCTCTGCTTCCTCTTTGGCTGGAAGTACTGATCTGTAGCATCACTGTATCACCCCTAACAAATGCAACTTTCTGTAGGAGTAGAGGTGAATGTTACACTGATGAAGTACTAGCTTCTACAATTAGGGTTTCTGAAAGCTCAGTGCTTCAATCCAGTAACTCTGAGAGAACATGAGGCCTATGGAAATGACTGTAATAGCCTCAGAATACACCTGTGTCCAGACACGGCAAGATGAATGGGCTTGCATGGAAGCAAGTAGGTGCCAGTTAGACATCAGCAAAAAAACCTTTATCATGGCAAGAACAGATGTGCAGTGCAGTGGAGCATGCAAGTTACAAAAGCTGTGTCTCTGGAGGATTTTAAGACTAGATTCATTGATTCTCTCCTGAGGGAAGACTAGGGGACATCTTAATGCCATTTTCCATGACTCTAAACCTAATAGATCAATTTTAATCTTGTCAGCCCTTCACTTCCTTTCTCTTTGCTACAACAGCAAGGTCTGTATGAGAACTGATGCATTTATTTTTTTGTTTCACGATGTCTTGGCTTCTGCTGCTCATTCTTTCCTTAATATTTAGATCCTCTATTTGTATGGCCTCAAATGCCGAACAGAAATCCTCATATGCTACATGATTACATAGCTAAACTGTTGCAATGGAGAAGAGCTGGATTTTGATATGGAAACCTAATTCTTATTGTAACAACAGTTCTGCAAGTTGGAGGAATTCAAAAGGCCTGGGCCATGAAGCATGGCAAAGAGAAACCTTACAAGGAGGAAGCAGGCAACAAAGAACATTTCATGTTTCCAACCGGATCCCAGCAGCAGTGCTCTCCCTTTCTTTCAGGGGAAGTCCCTGAATCAAAATGGGATTTTATCATGGGCAGAGTTTTGCTCATGTGAGCAGTCCAAAACCTGGTCTTCTGAAGCACCTGCCAGCAAAGCTAAACACATCCTTAGCAGTTCTACAGTGAAACATGTTTTCACAATCACTTACACATACTGCTAAGGGATGGATTGATGATTCCTAGTAGGTAAAGTGAGTTGCTCTTGGGATTCCACAAGCACTATGTTTATCTAAGAGAAATAACCAAAAATAACTTTTTAGGGAAGTGAGGAATTTTAAGCAAAGGCAAACCCATATGTTTCAAGAGATAATAAAAGATGAGTACGCCCAGCTAGCAAACACAACAGCAGTGATCTTTAAACAAAAAGTTGGTATTTGCAATATTTTAAATCTTGAAAAGTACAAGAGAGGGGTAGAGCCCAGCTATGTGAACATGAACTCCTTCTTTACATTTCAGAAGATACATATTCATACAGCTTAGAGTGTCCACACCTATTAACACATTTTAATTTTCAGACAACTGACACACATTTTCCTTCTTCAGAGTAAAGGAATTGAAGAAAAAAAACATGAGAGCCATTCATTGTAATAATACTGCATGAGACAGCAAGTGCTGTTGGGCCAGACATTCTCATATTCATTTGACTTCATTCAGTCACACACATCTGGTGCAGAAGAAAAATCTTACAGCTGAAAGAGGTATTTTCCCTCTCAGTTTTGCTTGCCAATTGCAGCAATTTGAACTGCTGGAAGCATATGATACAGAGGATAGGTTGACTAGCTTACCAAACTTAATGCTGTTCTAAAACACACACAAAAATTATTTGAAGGATTAATTCTGTTTTGCATTTGTACTTTTAATTCTTTCTCTAAAGGAAGAATGGTTTTTATTAGGTGGCAACAGTTAAAATGTGCTGCTCTGTAATTAAATGGACCTTTCACACTGAACTTTGTAGTTCTTTACACTGAAATCTCTGTCTCTACGCATATACCTAACTAATGAAACAATCTGGTACACAGAGTTCTTTGTTCTTGAATTACACTGCTGTATAGTGATATATGCTCTGTAACTACTGACTGTTCATAATTTATTAATTTGTATAGTTTTATTTAGATAGCAGTAAAAATGATTAAAACATACAAAAAACTAAATTAAAGAAATGATCTTTAACGTGGTGTCTAGCTACAAAAAAGTGTAGAGGAAGGATCATGAAATGCTTGCACTTAAAACTGACATTAGCATAGAAAGCACAACTTGTAGCTAGTGAATGGTGTGAAATACTTTTGGTGAAAATACTGGGTTCTGCAAGAGCTTAGTCTCTTTCACACAACTATTACCCATACATCACAATAGACTAACAAATGTCTCCTCTTTTTAAATTCTTCATCAGGTGTCCAAGTTGCCATTGATGGCTATTAGATGACTACAATGCAAGAAGGAAACTGTACTCAGTCTGTCCTTGGGTGAGAAGGTAACTGCTGCCTTAAGAGTACTGAGCAGTACAAGACATTCCTCTTTCTGGTGCAAAGCTGGTCACTCCCACCAGCTTTGCAGTCTGGTTTTCTTTACAAACTCTGCAGCAAATATACACTACTAAATATTGCACTTATTAAGCTTAAGCCTTTATGCAGCTTGCCAGCTTCATTTTTATTTTATGTAGGTTATTTCTGTCACAGAAAACTCCATTTACCTCGCTGCAAAAAGCTCTTTACTTATACAGTCCCTCCAGGACTCTAAGCGGGAAAAGCCACTTCTTACAGCTCCAGTTTCCTTCGGTGGCTGCTCCTCCCAGCAGAGAGGCACTTGTGTTATGGCCCAGGAGTGCTGCCAATGATGACAAGGTGAAAAGCACTAGACTGTTTTCTCAAGGGGGAGGTCAGTGTGGGGCAGGAGCAGCCAAAGAGGAATTTACTGGTGGTGTGCCAGGCAGGCAGCAGCCCACCAGCCAGGTGCTGCAGGCTACCCTCATGGTGGGCAGTGAGAAAGCAGCAATATGTACTCCTCTGTATTTGCAGTCATCATCGCTTAGAGGATGCCTGCGTACGTTCAGTTCTCTGCTCTATGCACCCACCTACCTCTATGGATACATACATAGAAACACACACACCCTGGAAGGCTCCAGGAGTGACGTAGATTTTTTGGCTCCAGTTGGTTCTTGCAGTACAATCATAAGAAACGGCAGTGTATCAATAGTTGTGAGGCACTGGTTGTCAGATCGCGTGAGTTGGGGCTGTGCCTGCCAGCAGGCTCAGCCTTTTGATAGAACTACTGACCTTTGCACGGTCTTTTGCACTTGATTTTTATTTAGACTGGTTTCTAATCTGAAATATTCTTAAAAGGCTCTTTAATACAAATATGGATGAAGTCACTGAACTGCCCCTTGAAGTCACCTTAACCACCTCTCCTCATCGTAGAAGCAAAATGGAAAAATTAGGTAGATCTGGCTTAAAGCCAAAATAACAACCTGCATACGCTACACAAACCCAGCTGTCCCACCAAAGGACCCCAGTTTTATGACCTTGGAGAGAACCAACCATACGGAGGGCAACAAACTACACCATTTACTTTTTAGGGTTATTTTTTCTTCAAACTATGTTTGCTTTGGCATTCTTTTAAGTTACTTACAAAAAAATAATACTATACAGTAACCCAACCTCCCAGCGCGCCTGCTCGTGCCTTGAATTAAGCCTAAATTGGTATACAGATATGGATGAAGAAAATGAAATTCTTTGGGGTTCCCAGGTGATGAATATTTTATCATTACTTTTCCTGCTTTAAAAAAACCCAAACGAACTAAGAAAACTGCATTACACACTGCAGCAAACCAAACCATAGGGAAAAGTGGGTTTTATACTTTGTGGCTCAAAAAACAACCTTGGATTGCCATATTTAGACAAAATGATCCTAAAGGCATTCTCCACCTCAGATGAGAATTTTGGAGTCTCCAGCACCCCGCCATTTCGGTGCATTGGAGGCAAAGGTTTGATCCTGGTGGTGAAGCCACAGGGAGCGCAGCACCCTCAGGGCTCCAGCAGGGAGAGGTGAGCCAGGCTGGAGCCAGCACAGGATGGCTGCAGGCAAGGTAACTGTGGGCCTGCCCAGCTAATACTCGCAGTGGAAAACCGCATGCCGAGAGCTCTGCTGCTCTAAGGCTGTGTGAACACGATGGCTGTCGCAGATACAGTAAACTCATTTCCTGGAACTACACAGGAGGCTGGGTGTTTCAGTGGTACGCTGCTGAGCTGCAAGCACATACCTTCTGCTCCACAGTTTTAAATGGAAATAAATGTATGTCACTGTGGTTAGATGTGACGTATGAATCGGCAACAGCCTCTGCTTGATTTGCCACTGGAGTGCTAAAACAGGGCTCTGACGGCTATGCTAGAAATAATCTCCCCCCAGAATATCTAACGGCAGCGCAGCAGAAAAATTTCTGGCATAATCAATTTGCTTTTCAAACTTGAAATTTTTAGCTGGGCTCCTGAAGAATATCTGGGAAAGAATGGTTTTGGGAGAAAAGACACTGAGGCGTTTGACTCACACACCACCTTTCCAATGGCCATAATGCTGCTACCGCTTGGGAGCATGCCAGGCCCAGGGCAGGTCCCAGGTCCCTGGTAGAAGAAGGGATGATGCACCATGGCTGTACTATGTGACTGAACACCTCACGTAGGTTCACAGAATCATAGAATGGTTTGGGTTGGAAGGGACCTTACATGTGCTAAAGGAAATCAGGAGCAGTGGAGAAAACCTAACAGAGTGGACGACCAGGAAGAAGTACACTAAAAGCCGAGGTGGATAGAAAAATAAGTGGTAATTTGTCCCATAGCTTTTATTAGTTTTATCTGTCTGAAATATTATGAATCGCAATTATTCACCTTCTTACTGTTAGTTTGCTCTCTTCTCCATTATTCATCAGCAAAAAAAGGTGCAATTTTTGACAACATATAGCTAAAGATGTGACACTTGTGTGCATACTGAGGACAGTTATGCTAGGCTCACTAGCAATGCTTGCTTTGTTTTAGAATTTCTGTCCTGAATTATTGTGCTGCTTTGATGATATGGAATGACTCTTTAACTCCAGGGCATTAGCAGAACTCTAGCCCACTGGCACACTGCAATATTCTGTCTCCTAAAGATCAGATATAGAATCATAGAATAATTAGGGTTAGAAAGGACCTTAAGATCATCTAGTTCCGACACCCCTGCCATGGGCAGGGACACCTCCCACTAAACCATGTCACCCAAGGCTCTGTCCAACCTGGCCTTGAATACTGCCAGGGATGGAGCATTCACAACTTCCCTGGGCAACCCATTCCAGTGCCTCACCACCCTTACAGT